>JAPKLW010000644.1:279021-316298 GCA_026898455.1 Plectranthus barbatus | reverse complement strand
ATAATAGAAAAAATGAACGTCGATCTGAATAAAACAAATTTTTTAAACTATATTCATGCATAATTAACAACGTCGAGACCGAATATGAATGCGAAATCCAGAAACAAAGAAAAAAATTTGATCGACAAAAAAATATAAATCAATTCGAACAAAGAAGGAAGAAGAAATCAAATCGCGCGAAGAAATGAATAAAAAATCTAATGAGATACTATTTCATATTTTTTTAAAAAAAGCTAAAATTACAAAAATAACCTTAATTTTGCAAAACTGCAGGATAATCGAGGAAAACTGCACACGGAGTAAAATAGATCATGAGCGTTGAAATCACAAAATCAAAGGCTAAGATTTATTCTTATTTCTCATACTAAAAACTATTCTCATATGATCACTACTCTATATATATATATATATAAGAAGATATTTGGGTCGACAACGTTGGGCGGCCTCCTTAGGTTAAGTCAACGGATTGGGTCGATTGGACCTAACCCCAACATTTACTATATAAAATTATATTAATTTATGTTTAATATATATTATTATACAACTTTATGTTTTACATATTAAAAAATTCATATTGTTTGTTTATAAGCTAAATATCAGAATAAAATTACTTTAACACAAATAATTAAACTTCCCACGCATCGCGTGGGTGCAATACTAGTAATGACTAATGTTACATACATTTAGGTTACAAATCTGGACAATTAAAAGAGTGAAGACAGGGAGCATATTCATCTCCACACTTAAATAAGCTTATGTAGTATGAATTCTTTTTAATATAGAAATGGGAATGAAGGAACTACCCCAAAATGCAAGGGCGAACCTAAAAGGAGATAGGAGCTCCAGCTCTCCATAGTCGAAATCTTTTTCATTTTATAGTGTAGGGATTAAGAATGAGGAGAAGTCGAATTTTTTATTTTTATTATACTCAATTTTGTATATATTCCCAATAATCAAATTTCTGGATATGCAAATGTCAAAACATCTAATTCAAAAGCTTTTACATATAAGATATCCATTATTAGAACGACTTTGAAGAAATTTTGTAATATGAATTTTAAATATAAGGACAAAAACACAATCTAATATATATTTCTTGTATTTATTACGTCTTATTTTCTTTGGAGTCACACATTAACATCCACTATACACTATCTTAGAAACGTAGATTGGTGGGACACATACAATTAAAGAAAAATCATGCAATCGACATAAAGTTCATGATTTTAAGAAAGAACAATTAGATTTTGTGAAATTATTTTGATAATTTAAGAAATGGATGATGCCTATGATAGAGCAAAAATAATCTTCCAAACCTTTAAACAACACACACACACATTTGTTTGTATTCTTTTCTATCCACTCCTTTTCATTCATCTCTCTCTTATACTATATATTAAAAAATTATTGGGGGGTTTTGCCTTGGGGAGAAAGATATTGACAAATTCAACTCTTTTTTCATCGTTTTCACATTGTGCAGATCAAATATGTGGTGTGCAATTATATTACACAATTTATTGCATTTCAATTTCTATTAAGACTTTGACATTGTTTTATGATTTCAAATATGTGGAGTTTTCATGTTTAGATAAATTTTGTGTGTTACATTACAATGGCATAAAAAGTTATACTATTATATTATTCGGGAAGGTCTTGGGTTAGGCAGACCTAAACGATTTAGGCGGATTTTATCAATTAACCCAAGCCCAAACCCATATAATATACCCTAATTGGGATTAATAAACCCTATTTGGGATGGGTCAATCCATTTGGGTAGGATAAAACCCGCCTAAACCGTTTAGACCTGTCTAACGCAAGTTTTTGCCAAATTATTCATATTTAATATAGAAACTGAAATTACAATTACTCCATATTCTAAGAAATATCAAAATAAGCAAGAGTTGTCATCATTCTAAAAGACACAAAAAAAAAAAATTTAATTTCACTGGGCCCACGTACCATTTCACACGTGGCATGTCATAATTGGTCTCATGACTATGATCCTCCAGCCCCTAGCTTCCTCGTTACGATACGACTCGTCGGATTCCCCAATATACCCCTCAGATATTCCGCGTGCCGACGTGGGATTTTAATACAATAATTAACATATAAATTCAAAAAATCGGGCAGAAAAAAGAAATTCGAAGTGTTTCTTACAAATATATTTCTTGAATATAAATTTTAAAATTCTTACTCCAGTTTTAGCTGTGTAGGGCTAAAATGGACATTCCAGTATATGCAATGAATTTAAACGCGCTCAACCCTGAACTGCCCTTTCTCAGAAAACCCACCTTCTCTGTTTCTTTCCTGATCTCAAATCTATATGAAAATCTCTACTCAAACCAAACCCCACTGAATTTCCCCAGAATCTCACCCTACTTTGCTAGAGCTTCGTATGAGTTTTCACTTTACCTTTAGCCTAATCCTCTTTTTATCACGCAGTGATAAGAAAATCTCAACACTCTCCATCATCAATGGCTGTTCTTCCCCTTAAAGCTTTGCCAGTGGGATATAGATTTCGGCCGACGGACGAGGAGCTGATCGATCACTATTTGAAGCTTAAAATCAACAAACGGGACAAAGAAGTCAATGTTATTCGTGAAATTGATTTTTGTAAATGGGAGCCCTGGGATTTGCCCGGTAACTATACGCTATTTGTATCCGGTTTTTTTTTTTCTTTTCCTGCGGGGTTTGTTGTTTCTTTCGCTGTTTTGTTGTAAATAAGTATTTTTCTTTTAATTGTATGGGGTTGTGAGAGTGTGCTTAAATTTTTGTTTTGCTGGGAAGAGTAAGGTTGTGGATTTGATCTAAATTAGGGTTTGCGTAACGGGAATAAACCCATTCTATTGTGTTGAATGTAGTATTTCGGAAATGATGATATTTATACTTATTTCGACTAATTTTGTGATTTATAGTTTATGGAAGATGATCTTGGTTACAGTATGCTATGCAAATTTGAGTCTGTCTGATGGGGATTGTGTGTGTTGTTGTTTCCTGTAGTAGTGTCTGTTTCGTGCAAGTAGCTTCGCTGCTATGAGTGGTTCATAATTTTATTGTTTTCGACCTCTTGCAGCTTTGTCTGTGGTAGAGTCTGCTGACAATGAGTGGTTCTTCTTCTGCCCTAAGGATCGGAAGTATCAAAATGGTCAGAGATTTAACCGGGCTACAGAAAAAGGTTACTGGAAGGCAACCGGTAAGGATAGGAACATAAATACCAGGAAGGGAGCAAAAATCGGAATGAAAAAGACTTTGGTTTTCTACTTGGGTCGTGCGCCCGATGGAAAGAGGACCAACTGGGTGATTCATGAATATCGTGCTACTGATAAGTCTCTGGATGGCACCCATCCTGGTCAGGTTGGACTCCATTTTACACCTCTCATGATTGTCAGAAATGTTTTCAGTGTTTTTGAGCTTTAGTTATTTTTAGTGTAATGCATGTATAAGAAACTTGAAAAAATGTGAAGAACCCACCTCCCTGAAATTGTGATACGCCAGGGATTTAACCTTATTATGACTTAATCGAATTGAATATATGCGTTGAAGATGTGCCTTGGCGTACTACTAGTACTAGTAATATGAAGATGTATGGATTGATTTTCGGTGTCTTTTTTTTATTAGGGAGCCTATGTACTCTGTCGTTTGTTTAAAAAGACAGAACTAAAACAAGAGGAGATTGGTGGCACGGATGAACTGCAGCCCTCTAGTGTCGAGAGCCATCAAACTGAAGGTTCTGAAAAAGCTGTAGTGGGCTCTCCTTTACCTCTTGATTGTCAGAGCCTTGGCTGCATTGCAGATGAGGAGGACTATGTATTAGACACAAAATCTATTCCTGTGAGTGTAAATATCATTAATTTCTTGTATATTATGTCAACTTTTTGTTTATATATATATATTTTCAGTATTCTATGTACGTTTATTTACTTTCGTAAATGATTTTATTCAGCCTAATCCTGAGCTGGAGAAATTACGTTTATTTACTTTCGTAAATGATTTTATTCAGCCTAATCCTGAGCTGGAGAAATTATTGGATGAATTTTACCCCCATGCGCAACAGACGGCAGATTGTAAACTGTTTTCCCCATTGCATTCCCAGATGCAGTCAGAGCTCGGAAATCCATACTTGTACAACAGTCTCACTGGTGAAATCAACAATGATCAACCACCTGTCCCGTTCCCGTATGGAACTAATGCTACTGATGATATTGAAAATTTCTTGAACTCTGTTTTTATTGAGCCTGAGGAACAGAATGGGATGTATAATAACATGCTGGGAATAGTGAGAGACAGTAATTCATGTAGTGAGTCGGAGGGTGAGGTCTCGCAAAAGCAGGTATTTTAGTTGTTTCATTTTTTACCTTAACAAGTAATTATACTACAAGAACATTCCAGAGCTGTGTTTGCTTGTCGTCTGAGACCTTATTGCTGTTCTAATTTCTACTGTAGGATGAGCTATGCAAGTTTCAAGCTGAGTTGTTCGAGGGCAATATCAAGCAAGAGTCAACGTTCCAGAGTGAGGTTTCTTTTGAAATGCCAGGTATTGAACAAGATGGCCAAAGTTCTTACGTTAGCAGCGGTTATGACCAAAGGAACTTGGCTGGGTTACCGAAGGCTCTCTATTGTGGCAATTACTTCACACACATGCCAGATGTTCAACATGCAGGTTTCTGTAACCCTGCAGTGGAAAAACCTGCTTCCACAACGAGCATTATTATAAGGCACCGCCAAATTACAAATCAAATTAATGTGCAGAGCAGTGGACCAAATGGAACTGCATTCAGAAGACTTAAACTGCAGAAGAGATTACAAGGTGGGCCAGTGCCGTGTAGTCTTCCCAAGGTGTCAATCAATCCTAACGTAGCCGTAGAAGGGAGCTCAACTCAGGTGAGATGTCTTTTCTCATCCATCTGAGTTTACTGCTGTCTTTGTCCAGTTATCATTTATCAGTCCTTGATTCAACAGTGTTGGTTTCTTCAGGACGACAAGGCTTCTCATGCAAATAAAGACGGAAGCTGTAATCATTCAAGCCCAAATTTACAGGCCACAGCTGGTTCACTTAATGATAAACCTGAAGAGTTTCCTTCTTCATCATCAAGATACATGCGCAAGGTACTGTTGGCTGTGAGCCTCATGGTCATACTTGTTTCTGTGTGGGCATATTCTATGTTTTAAACGAGAACTAACTAGAAAGCAAAGCAAAGCAAGCTACCCGTTTTTGTATAGGACTTGGAGTGCTTGACTTGTATAGTGTTTAGCTGCAGTTTTGTATATCTTGTTTCTGTATATCAATAATCTGGGATTTGTAGTATTCACAATCACATACATAGATTTACATGATAATATTGATTTTGTGATTGTTAGGTGTTTATGCTGCTTACTGCTTTCCTTTCTTGGCAGCCTTTTATTCGCATTCCATTTTTCACATCCAAATTTTCATGGTTTCGTCACCCAACTAATAAATGCTTATGTCGAATGTGGATGTATAAAAACGGTAGTTGCTTAAAAAAGAAAGAAATAAATAATTTCTGTCGCTCTGACTTGTCCTTTTTATGGAGATCTACTCTAGCATCATTTTCACGATGTGTATTGGCACACTTTTGAACTTTAAATAAAATAAAATAATATATGACATAGATCCAGAGCTGTGTAAATGAATATAAGTATGTTCCGTTTCAAAATAGAAGGAAGTGTTTATAATTAAAATGGTGAATTAGGAATAACAAGACAACTAGGACTTTGAACGTATTTGTGGAAGTAGAATCAAAAGGGCTTAAAAATCCAAAACGGACAATAATATTGAATGTTAGATTGCATTTAGTTTTGGACAGTATTTGATATTAGTTTCACTGAAATATGAAGAAATGACATTTAAATGGGCATTCTCTTTCATTACCACGTCTTTGTTTTCAAAATTTTTTTGGGCTCCAATAATCACTATTAGCACATGTTAATATATTCACTGATGTGGCATTAAAATTAATAAAAACAATTAAAATTAATCCAATTATCACTATTATATTACGATATCAACACGTGATACATTAATACATCCACACTAAGTAGGTGAATAAAATTATCTCTTTCATCATCATGTCTTTGTTTTCATAATTTCTTCGTGGTTAAAAAAATAAGATTTAGTTTAAATGACTTCATTTAATGATTGGGAAACCGAAAAATTATCACTTTATAAAACAAACGTAGTTAGCTTAATTCAAAATAAAAGAAACTCATTTATCGATTTCACCTTTGGCTATATATGTGAGAATTTTATACATTTCCACGATAAATTAATTATGATCATGCATGTTTTCATCTAATTTGATTGAGACAGTAAGGTCGCACACTCTATTTAATTTGATCCTACAGTCCCAATATTTGTATATATTTCATACATTTATTTTCTTTTGTGTAATTAAATTGGAGATTAGTTAATGGTGACTTTTGTGTTGCTGCGTCTTTGATATGTTAATTTTTTAAATTTTTTTTAAGGGAAGATCTTTAATGAAAAAAGAGCAATTACGGATCCATTTCCAAAGTGGAAGTAAGGTGTTTACGACTAAATCCAATACAGGTGAAGTCCTATTCTTTTGATGTAAAATGAGCAATATGGTTTGCGGTTCTCCGTACATAGTGGAAGGACGGGTTACCCACATATTTTTTTTCCAGTTTTTGTAAAAATTATTATTTCAAGATTTTGTGATGTTGAATTATATATTAACTAGTATGATACCCGTGCATCCCAATTAATTATTTTGTTTTGTAATAATATGTTCATTTATATTTTTATAAAAAACATGCAAACTTAAAAAAAATGATGTAAGATAACATATGTACAAAAATATATAATATATTTTATACATTCTTAAATACTTCCTTATATACAAAATTAGCAATATTTGAAATGTTAATATTATCATAATCACTTGCTAATATCTTGAGGCCGCTTCTAATTGTAAGTCTGGAAACAACAACATACAATTAACCATGAGTAAAGACACGTTTTTTCAATAAAATGCCAACACGTGATAAGGATTGTCATTCACTCTTGTTAATAGTCATGATATATGAAACAATAAAAAAGATACGTCTTCTCTATAACTTGAATGACAAACGTATATCAGAAGGTGTCAGAGTCATCCTCGGAATAAAAACAATTCCACCTGAACTATTTCCAGTTAGTATCTTAGCTTCAATAACATGATTGCCAAGCTTAGTGATAATTAGATGGGTTCCGTTGCACAATCCAACAAAATTATCTATATTTCTCAATGGCATAATAAGAGTACCCACTTCGAGTATCATCTTATGATTTGACAATCCCGTACATTTTAAGCCATTCAAATATTTTGGTGTGTGCAAATCATTCAACACATTCATCAGTCCATCGAATTTACACATACTGTTTGAACTTAAATAAACCTTACTATCAGATGTATTACGATCATCCATCATGTATTGATTTACCGAAAAAAAAATATCCATCAAATTCATCTTTTTCCATGATTACATCGTACACATGACGTTGTTCATCTGTTAGCTTTTCCAAGCAGTCTGCATGTTCAGATGCTAACTCTACACGATTATAGTTCATTTCATCAATTATTAATCGATTCTCACTTTTAAAGAAATATTGCGAACTTGGATAAGGAAGCTCATTGAATCTTTAAGAATTTTTCCGATCTTTTGCAATATTTTCTCAAGTTCAACTAACAATATAAGAGCAACAAAAAGTATAGTTTAATTAAAAATAAATAATGTTAATATGAATATATATATATATATATATATATATATATATATATATATATATTGAGAGAGAGAGAGAGAGAGAGAGAGTGTGTGTGTGTGTGTGAAAAAAAAGAGTTATATACCCGAATTTCTAGAATCTTTGCGCTTTTTATAAAGTATATCATTCGAAACATAAGTCCAACACATCTCTCATACAACTTTAGGTTTTCTCATCGACTTTGCAGTTAGTAGATTGCAAAATAATCGTCTTATAGACTCTGAAGTGCCCTAATGACTTGCTTCAATTATTCTATTAATAAGCTTTTTATCGTCTTCCAACAAACCTAAAGAAAAACATGCATCTCGATATGACTCATACTGAACTACATCTATAAGCATCATATTCATGTGACATTCAGCACCACGAACAACATTTATTAATATTCTGATATAGTACGAATCATCACTTCCTGGTGGAACATAATAGCATCTTCCTATTGAAAAACCCTATTACCTTGGAACTCATTCTCTTATTTTCTTTTTCACACAAATTTTGTTGAAATATCAATGTAAGTCAACTCTTTAGCTTCTGGGTATTTTTTGTTTGCTTCAAACCAACCGAGAAACATGCTACTACCAACACTTGTTCGATTGGTTACATCTTTTATCTCATCTTTTTCATTGAAATATATCTGTTGTTCGTTCTTTAAGTGAAAACTTAAACGCTCAACCAGAGTATCTGTAAAATTAATATTAAATCTAAAAGTTCTCCAAGCTGCCTCACACGGTGAAGTAAACCTACAATCATAGTACATCTTTATTTCATCTATTGGTTCTGTAGGGATTTCATGTGAACCGAATCACAAAATCCAACTGAACCGGATCGATCTATGGATATTTTACACAATCAAAATTCACAATAAATCCTAGCATGCTCTTATGAATTTAATTCTTAGAATTGTGGATTGAGAGATTACCGTAATTCCGTAGAGTCTGATCCGATCTTTCGCGTTTGAATATCCAATTTCCAATTCAACCACGCGATTCGATTTAATCTGCAGAAACAGAAATTAGAACCCTAATTTCTTGATAAAATCAAAAACAAAGAAAAGGAAGAAAAAGAAAATCTTGTTCTTCAGATCAGATCTTCAGGGCTGTGTCCCAATGCTGTTCAGATCTGCTACTGGTGAGGATTCCACAGATCTGTGTTGTAGGCCGGAGCAGAAAAATCCTTCTCCTCCCCACTACAGGCGCCGCCCCTCTCTCTCTCTACTCTAGGGTTTTGACTGATTTGAATGATCACACCAGTGGCTAGGGTTTCCAAGAGAGAGTGGTCTATTTATAGACCCAGGGTTTTATCCCTAATGGGCTACTGGGCCTTTTTTCAGCATATTTATTTGGGCCAGTCCTGGGACATAATGCAAATAATAAAGTGGACATTTAACTAATCAATTCTCATGTCCACAACCCAGGACACAATTAATTAATTAATATTAATTCTTTTTCACCACAGAATTAATATTGACCTACCCCTTTATTACCATGTTATGAGAACGTGCTGCATTAATTGAGAATCCCCATATTTAAGGTTACCGGACATTCATTAATTAATCGGAGCCTCTGACAAGCTCTAACTACAATTAATTAATATCTTATTATTCCTGAGTAGTACCACTCAAACCTTATCACTCGTGCCTGAACTAAATCAGCCTGCAGGACTTTGGCACGATGAATGTTATTGAACTCCTCAGGGAATGTCCCCATCCTATTACTCGGATATGGTTACCTAAACCCAGTCTCAGGCGGTACTACACGAACTGCTATTACCCAAGATGCAGATATACGAGCACGTTACTCAGGCTCTCCACCATGGCAAGTCAAAGCAACAGGAAACCCGTGCAAACCCCTGAACCTTCGTTAGGGTTTGGACTCGATCAATATCGAGATCTTGTATTCGCTATTGACAGACAGACGAATACATCTCACTGCGGTCCATCAATACGCCACCCCTGCGTACCAGCATGTCAAGTAACCAAGATAGGCTACTTATTCCGACGATGCCGCAGCCATCCGGACAGACGTATCCTCATACGCTGTCTCGGCTGTGATTAGGTTTATGTCTCACTGGGTCAAGTGATCATACTGTCTTCTGCGATCTACAACATGCCGTATGATCGTCCCTATCAGTGAGACAAGATGATACCATTGTTACATACATGTAAGATTGTTTGACAGATAGGAGAAATAAATTGTCGTATACTCATTATAATAAATGCTTTCAGTATACAAAACCCATCAATCTCCCACTTATACTCAAAGCATAACTAAGCTATTACAGAGTATACAGTCCGTCTATCTAGCCTATCTCTTTAACCACTGTCAGTGGTCGGCATCCACCTCAGACCCAGCTCACGAATATGTCTTTCATAAACTTTCTGCGGCAAGCTCTTTGTAAATGGATCAGCAAGGTTGTCCTTAGTGTCAATCTTCTTGATCAGCACATCACCTCTCGATACGATTTCTCGTATGATATGGTACTTTCTCTCTATATGTTTGCTTGCCCTGTGAGACCGCGGTTCCTTTGAGTTTGCCACTGCACCAGAGTTATCACAATAAATTGTGATGCTCCTCGGAAAACTTGGGATCACGCCCAAGTCTAAAAGGTAGTTCCTGAGCCATACCCCCTCTTTCGAGGTGTCGGAGGCGGCGACATATTCCGCTTCCATGGTGGAGTCAGCAATGCATTTCTGCTTTGAGCTCCTACAAGATATAGCTCTACCTCCCCGAGTAAACACATATCCTGAGGTTGATTTCTTCTCATCCCGATCCCCTTGGAAATCCGAGTCTGTATAACCTACAAGGCACAAATCCTCACTTTGATAAACTAGACAGTAATTCCTAGTTCTCTTCAAATACTTGAGGATGTGCTTTACCGCAGTCCAATGCGCCTGTCCAGGGTTAGACTGATATCTTGCTACCATGCCAACGACATAATAGCTATCTGGCCTGGTACACAACATCGCATACATGAAGCTACCCACCGCTGAAGCGTATGGTACAAGACTAATTTCATCTTTCTCCCGCTGTGTCTGAGGACACTGCCCACTAGAAAGATGAACGCCATGTCTGAAAGGTAGCAAACCTTTCTTGGCGAGTTGCATGCTGAACTGGGCTATCACAGTATCCACATAGGATGCATGAGATAAGCTCAACATTCTTCTCTTACGATCTCGTAGGACCTTAATCCCAAGAATGTAGCCAGCTTCTCCCAGATCCTTCATTTGGAACTATTCGGATGACCAAGCCTTGATTTCCGACATCACTCCCTCGTTGTTTCCAAATAGGAGTATGTCATCAACGTAAAGTGCAAGGAAAACCACGCTCCCACTGACACAAAGTCGGTAAACGCAACTTTCGTTTTCCAACTGTACAAATTCATAAGATTTAATCACATCGTTGAATCGTAAGTTCCACGACCTTGAAGCTTGCTTAAGTCCATACAAGGACTTCCTAAGCTTCCAGACAAGATGTTCTTCGCCCTTGCGTATGTAACCCTCAGGTTGCAGCATATAGACGTCCCTACCTTCTTCAAGGTAACCGTTTAGAAAAGTGGTTTTGACATCCATCTACCATATCTCAAGGTCCATGTGTGCAGCTATGGCAAGAAGTATCCGGATGGATTTGAGCATGGCTATGGGTGAAAAGGTTTCGTCATAGTCAATGCCCTTTTTCTGACTATAACCTTTTGCCACCAGCCTGGCTTTAAAAGCCGTGATCTTTCCATCTGCCCCTTTCTTTCTCTTGTATACCCATTTGCACCCTATGGCCCTAAAGCCATCCAGTAAATCAGTTTTCTGGTATACATCCATAGCAATTTTGGATTCAATTTAGGAATCCATGGCGACACGCCATTTTTCAACATCTTTGTCCTGCACTGCCTCTTCGTTAGTCAGTGGGTCAGAGTCCTCATGTTCGTCTTCCGGGCTGAAGTCCGAAGACTCACCCACGAATATGTACCTTTCCAGCTGGAAAATAACTCTCCCACTACGACGAGGCATCAGTGTCGTGTCAGTAGTAGGTGCAGTAACTTGTTGTTCTGCACCTTGCACTGAAGAACGTGTTTGTGGTGTTGAACCTCTCACAGGTGCACCAACATCTACACGTTCCCCTTCCCTTGGAATCCCATTCTCGTTTTCAATTTCTTGAAGAACGATATCACTCATTGACTTGTGATTACTCACATACTCGTCCTCCAAGAATCTAGTGTTGGTGCTAACAACGACTTTCTGACTCTCAGGACAGTAAAAGTAACCACCTTTCGTTTGACTGGGATACCCTATGAACTACATTACCTTTGACCTGCTATCTAACTTATCAGGTTCCTTTGACAGTATGTGTGCCGAACAGCCCCATACTCTAAACTTGCACAAACTCGGTTTGCGACCAAGGAAGAGCTCAGAAGGCGTCTTAGGAACTGATTTAGAAGGCACCACATTTAACACGTAAGCTGCTGTTTCCAACGCGTAGCCCCAAAACGAAATTGGTAAGTTTGCATTACTCATCATTGATCTTACCATCTCTAGAAGAGTCCTATTTCTTCTTTCAGCTACACCGTTTTGCTGGGGAGTACCCGGTGCAGTCCACTGGGATGTAATCCCATTTTCTTATAAATACTACAGGAGCTCGTTACTGAGGTATTCGCCACCGCGGTCAGATCGCAGTGACTTGATAGTTTTCTCGACCTTCTTTTCTACCTCACCCTTGAACTCTTTGAATTTCTCAAAGCATTCAGACTTGTAGCGAAGCAGGTAAACATATTCGTACCTTGAGTAATCGTTAATGAAAGTGACGAAGTACTCGTACCCTCCATGAGCCTGCGTGGACATCGGTCCACATAAGTCAGAATGGATCAATTCCAACACTTCCTCTGCTCGAGACTGACTAGCCCTGAAAGGCCTAGTTGACATCTTGCCCTCGATGCAGGATTCGCAGACTTGATAAGGTACAGTCCGGACTTAGTCCAATGTACCGTCATCTGCAAGTCGCTGAATCCGCTTCAAGCTGATGTGACCTAGTCTCAAGAGCCAGAGATATGTAAGATCCTCATCAGAAGAAGTAAGTTTTCTCTTTCTAGGATTATCAATTACGGATGAATTACATGCAATACTTGCGGAAGACTTATGATTACAGTTAATAACATAGAGAGAATTATTCAGCATCCGACGACAGATAACACCGTTATTACCAATGATAGAAACACTACTATAAAAAATAACTGAATATCAATCAACATAAAGTTTGGAAACTAAAATAAGGTTTCGCCGAAAATCCAGCACGAACAAAACATCTCTCAAAGTTAAAACAGAATCATCAAAGTACAAGGTGAAATCTCCAATGGCAGCTGCACTCACTTGTGCTGTGTTCCCCATTGAGATGGTAACCTCGTCATTCTTCAGCACCCTCCTCGGTGTGAACCCCTGCAAAATGTAACAAACATGATCAGTAGCTCCAGTATCCACTACCCACGAATGAGTAGAAACCGATGCTAAACATGTTTCCATTACAAATGCAAATGACGTACCTTGTACCTTGCTTCCGCATGCGTTCTTACTTGAAGTGACACCAACCCTTTTCATCTCATTTGACCTCTTCTCACGTGTTCTGCGATCAATCATATTCTTGCACACAGTATGAACCACATCTTTCAATGTGCCCAAGCTGTGCTCAAGATCTGAAAACTCAGAATCCCATGAAGGTACGAAAGACTGTTCTGCTATGAGATCAGTAAGCAACTCTTTGAAAGAGTACTCACTTCTCTTAGCTACATTCTTCTTAAAGTCATAGAATGAAAGTGGTAAAGAGTTCAGGATTATATCGATCTTAGCCCGATAAGAGATACATCCACCTCTACGTGTGAATCGTTTCATGGTGTTATCCATCATCATCACATGCAGTGTCACCGAACTGCCATCAACCATTCTCTTACAGACAAGGTCTTTCACGAGATCACAGTTGATAGTTCGTTCCACTTCGCCATACGTGGCCACTAAGTCCATCCAGATCGCAACAGAGCTACAATAGCCCATGTACTTGAGTTTCAGTTCTCTAGACAGGTTATCCGAGATTAACTTGTAAGTAAAACTTTCAGATGCCACCCATCTGTCATAGAACTCCTTCTCACGTCTAGAGACTTTATGGTAACGTGGGGCAAGTGGCATAATAGTAAGAACAAACATGTGTTGCTTAGTCAGGAGAATATACTCAATGCAATATATCCATTCATGGAAGTTTGGACCAGTTAGAGGATTGAGAGCAAGTAAATGATCGACAGTAGACATAGACATATCTGAAACAATAAAAATCTTAAATAAGAACATACATGTAGAACTTCGAAAACAAATGCATTGAAAACCTTTTAATAAATCAAATACAAATATTTTCCACTAATTGCCCAAGAGTTCCCACCGCAAGCTACACTCGTAAACGTTTACGATGTCACCCTCAACCAGAACTGCGGGTTTTAAGCCCCAATCCATTTAATTTCACTACCATGTCAGGAAGCTTTTGACACTAGAAATTAATAATTAGTGAAAACCTTAGACCAAGCCATCCATCAAGAACAGGGATGCAATTCTTGCATTATATTCTAACTCCGGCCAAAAGAGATAGTTTAGCATGACACGTAACCATATCACACAACCCTTAACGCTTTTGTTATCTATAATTTAAATCAATCCTAGAATACTTGTGAAAGAGATCTACGCAAGCTACACTCGTAGACGTTTACACAAAACCCTCCCACTATTCACATGATTTAAATTGTTTGTCTAGAAATCCCAACAACCGTACCCATGCACCTCTAAGAACTAGCAAGCTACACTCGTAGACGTTTACTAGAACGAGAGATACACTTACAACCTAGGACAACTTTGTGGAGGTCTATTGATTTTAATTAAAAAAATCAGCTTAGTATTTTTCTTTTAAAAGGTTTCTTATATGCCCACACATAATTTCTTTGTTATTATATTTTCCAAAATTATGCATGTAATTAAAGAAACCCAAAAATTCCCAAAATATAATCCAATAAAAGAAATTAATCACATAAGCATGCTTGGAAAGCTGTAAATAATAAAAGCGATAAATCATATTTTTCCTATTATCTACACATGCTTAATTGCGCACAAAAATAAATCACATATCATACAAGGACAATTAAGGCAAATAAAAATTCTTTGTGGCCCCACAAAATAGGAAAATAAATCCTATCTATTACAATTTGAATTTTGAATCTATTTGGATAAATCCAAATCTTCTCAAATCTTCTAGGGCCTCCAAATCTTCAACCACAAAATCTTTTGGGATTTAGGCCTTTGTGATATGATGATTTGCCCTAACCCTAATGCAAACCCTAGGGTTTACACAGGATTGTAAAAACCACCAAAACACGAGCCACCGCCGTAGGGACAACAGCCGCCGACGACAGCCACCGCCGCCTCGCTGCCGACCGCCGGCCGCCCGCGCGCACGTGCGCAGCACGTTACCGCACGCGCCGCCCGCACCGTCGCCGGTGTCTGCCCGCGCGCGCTGCTCTCGCCGCCGGCCGCGCGCCCGCCGCAGTCGTCGTCGGCTCCGTCTTCGTTCTTCGTCCTCGACCCGTCCAATTACAAATTTGATATTACAAAATTACAGAATAATCTATTCTATTACAAATTTTCAAATCTATACTAATCACAAATTTTCTCGTGATTTTACAAAAATAATTCAGCCCTACACGGATAAACTACCGCGGGTTGAATCATACGGGTTGCAACGAGGAACAAAAACTATCCATAATACAAAATAAAGTTCATACATGCATATTTGAATTTAATTGTGCATAATAGAGCCATAAATCAAAACCTGGCTCTGATACCAATTGTAGGGATTTCTAGTGAACCAAATCACAAAATCCAACTGAACCGGATCGATTTTTAGATATTGTACACAATAAAAATTTACAATAAATCCTAGCATGCTCCTATGAATTTAATTCTTAGAATTGTGGATTGAGAGATTACCGTAATTCCGTAGAGTCTGATCCGATCTTTCGCGTTTGAATATCCAATTACAATTCAACCACGCGATTCGATTTAATCTGCGGAAATAGAAATTAGAAATCTAATTTCTTAGATAAATCGAAAACAAGAAGAGAAAAGAAGAAATCTGTACTCCAGATTAGATCTTCTGGGCTGTGTCCCAATGCTGTTCAGATCTGCTACTGGTGAGGATTCCACAAATCTGTATCAGTAGGCGAGAGTCGAAAAATCCTTCTCCTCCCTCTACTGCATGCGCCGCCCTTTCTCTCTCTGATCTAGGGTTTCAACTGACTTTGAGTGTTATGAAGTGGCTAGGGTTTCAGAGAGTGAGAGGTCTATTTATAGACCCAGGATTTTATCCCTAATGGGCTATTGGGCTCAAATCAACATATTTAATTGGGCCAGTCCTGGGACCTAATGCAAATAATAAAGTGGGCCTATAATTAATTAATTCTCATGTCCACAACCTAAGACACAATTAATTAATTAATATTAATTCTTTTTCACCACAGAATTAATAATGACCTACCTCTTTATTACCACGTTATGAGAACGGGTTGCATTAATTCAGAATCCCAATATTTAAGGTTACCAGACATTCATTAATAAATCGGAGCTTCTGACAAGCTCTAACTACAATTAATTAATATCTTATTATTCCTGAGTAGTACCACTCAATCCTTATCACTCGTGCCTGAACTTAATCAGCCTACAGGACTTTGGCACGATGAATGTTATTGAGCTCCTCAGGGAATGTCCCCATCCTATTACTCGGATATGGTTACCTAAACCAAGTCTCAGGCGGTGGTACTACACGAACTGTTGTTACCCAAGATACGAATATACGAGCACGTTACTCAGGCTCTTCACCATGGCAAGTCAAAGCAACAGTCAACCCGTGCAAACCCCTGAACCTTCGTTAGGGTTTGGACTCAATCAATATCGAGATCTTGTATTCGCTGATGTCAGAAAGACGAATACATCTCACTGCGGTCTATCAATACGCCACCCCTGCTTACCAGCATGTCAAGTAACCAAGACAGGCTACTTATTCCGACGATGCCGCAGCCATCCGGACAGACGTATCCTCATACGCTGTCTCGGCTGTGATTAGGTTTATGTCTCACTAGGTCAAGTGATCATACTGTCTTCTGCGATCTACAACATGCCGTATGATCGTCCCTATCGGTGAGACAAGAGGATTCCATTGTTATATACATGTAAGATTGTTTGACAGATAGGAGAAATAAATCGTTGTATACTCATTATAATAAATGCTTTCAGTATACAAAACCCATCAGGAACGATGAGCGGAAATGCGAGAAGTTAAGAAGCTTCTTCATGTCGAGCTCACCATTAAAGACCTCGGACCTTTGAAGTATTTTATAGGTATTGAAGTGGCTCGATCTGTTTCATGGGTTGAATTAACTCAAATGAAGTATGCATTGGACATCTTGAATGATAGTGGAATGAAGGATGCCGACCTAGCCCTATTCCTATGGAGCAAAACATTCGTCTTAACTCTGATGAGAATGGAGACGCAGTTGATGCATAGCAATATAGACGCTTGATTGGGAGGCTTCCCTATCTCATTGTTACGAGACTGGACATACAATATGCCACTAATGTGCTAAGTCAATTCATCATGACACCCAAACAGTCACACCACGATGCGGGCAGAGGGTGCTCCGATATATTAAGGGTACACTGGTCAAAGAATTTTCTTTGCAGTAGATGGAGAAATATTACTTGAAGCATATTGTGATTTTGATTGGGGAGGTTGCCCCATGACATGATGATCCTATAGTGGCTATATTGTTAAGCTCGGAGGGGCACCAATCTCTTGGAAAACAATGAAGAAAAGTGTATTCTCACGTTCTTCCGCTGAAGCTGAATATAAAGTGATGGTTGGGACTGAGATTATATGGTTACGATGGTTATTAGGAGATTTGGATGCGAAACAAAGCAGACCTACACAACTTTTTTGTGATAATCAAGCCTCGAGATACATTGCTAGAAATTCGATATTCCATGAATGGACAAAGCATGTTGAAATGCATTGATAATTTGTTCGTGAAAGAGTCAAATCTAATGAAGTAGAACCTTGCGAGGTCGCGAGTTCGAAGCAGGTAGCTGATGTCTTCACCAAACCGTTGGGTTCAGATCAACTGCAGTATTTGATGGCCAAGTTGGGAATTCGTAACCTTCACTTGCCAACTTGAGGGGGAGTGTTGAGATTTATTGCTATTGTGAAGATTCTCGTTAGCTATAAATATATTACAGGGAAGATATATTAATATCTTTACTTCCTTATAGGTTTCTCTTCTTGATTTCTTGATATCATTTCCATGTATATCTTAGCTGTAGCTTTTATATTCTATTGTAAATGTTGTACACGAGTATTCAATGAATCATATTATTTGTTCGATCTTTTACAGGTGTGAGAAGATTTAGATAACATAGAAGATTATTGAGAAATCACCATGACTATGGTGTTTGTTTCATTCACAATATATAATATGAGATTACAGATCGTACAACATAAATCCCATAATTACAGGTAGATTACATGGGAATATAATCAAAGAATAAGTACCAAAAATACATATTATACAAAATTAACTCCTTTCCTTATTAACCCCGTCAATCTCTGCGTGGGATGAAGACATACACATAGTTTGGAGCAAAGAAATTCGATGTCTAGGCGAGGTAAGCTCTTTGTGAAGATCTCAACTAATTGTAGTTGAGAAGGAACAAATTGAATGACTAGCTTACCCGAGGAGACAAGTTCACGAACAAAATGATAATCAAGATCAATATGCTTAGTTCATTTGTGGGCCACCGAATTTTGACTAAGGAAAATAGCACTCTTGTTATCACATAGTAGAACGGGTTTGGAGGACGGAAGTGATCAAAGCTCATAAAGAAAATTAGTCACCCCTACTATTTCGGCTACCATATTAGCCATAGCACGATAATCAGACTCACAACTAGAGCGTGCAACGGTAGATTGCTTCTTCGCACTGATATCCGTAGAAACGATGAGCAAATAAATTTATAATTACACCCAAAGGTGGTCGAACCCACAGGGACTGTGCAACGAACTACCCAAAGTACTAGCTATAATTCCTAGAACATAGAAGTTTGAGGAAATTGGAAAATGGATTTTTTTTTAAAAATTAAAGATGACAATGCGAGAAAATAAAGGTTTTGAAAACAATTAAAGGAAAGCACAGACCCTAGGCCATATATTCTAATCATCAACATGCAATATCTATCAACTCATCAATGGGGAAACAATATATTTTCATGGATTAAATTCCTTGGTCTGGCAATTAAATCCTAGATTACTAAACAGTGACTTTTTTCTCTCGGTCTCAATAACACCAATTTAGTTAATCTCAATAATCATCTAGTTAATTCCTATACATGTTTCTTCCTTTTGAGACAAAAAACAAATATAATTAAGTCTCTCATCCCATTAACAATCTTCACCTCTCGGTCCTTCGATTGATAACTTTAAACCTAGACTCAAATTCATCTCTCGGTCCATTTTTAAATCTAGATTATTAAATTAAACTCAGAGAATTAAACCATACTATTCGAGTTGATTTCAATTAACATGCATCAGAGAAGAATACATATAGCCCTAACATCTGTTAGGGTTCTAGCCACAAAACATGACATGAAATAAAACAAATATATTATTACCTCAATAATTGAAATAGGAACCTTGAATGTCTTGGAAAAACTCCAATGTTACAATATTCTCCCAAAAATCAAAGCTAAAATTGTGCATAATTGAAAAGAGTATTTATAGAGAAGCCAAAATATCTAAACTGGGTATTGGGCTAAAATAACAAAAATTGCCAAAACAGGCCAAAATCTCCTTCTCGGGCCTCTGTGTCGATCGACACACAAGCATGGTCAATATCCAGGCATTGCCTTGTGTCGATTTGCTGGCTCCGTTCTCCCTGTCGGTCGACAGGGCCAATTTCGATCGACACCTGTGCAACATATTGAGCTCCTTCCTTTTCTCGTGCCTTCGATCGACATCTGACCTTTGTGTCGATTGACATGCACCATGTCAATCGAAACAGAGGCTCTGCTTCGGGTTTTTGACTTCGTCTTCCAACTTGGTCGACTTCCCGTGCGTCAATTGAAGCGGCAACTCTGTGTAACTCGTCTCTTTCATCATTTCACCTCTTTTTAACCCTAAATACCTGCAAAACTCACCACGAAATGCATAACATCCTCTAAAACAGTCTCATGCACAGAAACAAGTAAAAACATAAACTAATTGCATTGAAACAATGGAGAAAAATATAGATAAGTGAGTATAAATATGAGCTTATCACACTCTAAAAAACAAGATTTCCCCAAGAAAAATAGAGTAACCATAAGTGGAACGACTAGTCTTAATGCAGCAAGCCCAGTCCGCATCAGAGTACCCTAGAATACAAAAATTAGAATTCTTTTTTAAGGATAACCTATAGTATAAGTTGCCCTTGACATAACGAAGAATCCTCTTTAGCGCTTGAAAGTGATCAACCGTAGGTGACTGAAGGAACTGACTAACCGTGCTGATGGCATAAGAAAGATCCGATCGAGTAACGGTTAGATATTGGAGAGTTCCAACAAGAGATTTATAGAATGTCAGATCAGGAAACAGAGCACCAGTACAAAGAAGAAACTTTCATGCTGCCAAAGGTATGGAAATAGGTTTGGCATCCAATAAGTTAGCACGAGTAATAATATCATGTGCATGCTTAGCCTACCCAACAAATAAGCCATCGGGGGTATACGAGACTTCAAGCCCAAGATAATAATTAAGGCGACCAAGATCCTTAATGGCAAACTCGCGATGGGTACGAGAGATCATTGCTAGTAATAATAATGTCATCGACATATAGTAACAAATAAATTATATAAGTATCTTTGTGAAACCAAAATAGAAAACAATCAGTGTGACTTTGAAGAAAATTAAGTCTGGAAAGATACGAGCTGAACTTATGGTACCATGCAAGAGGGGCTTGACGAAGACCATACATAGCCTGCTTGAGCTTACATACATGATCAGGAAATCGTGGATTAATGAAACCTGGAGGTTGAGACATAAATATAGGTTGGGTAAGATCACCATTCAAAAAAACATTTTTGATATCTAGTTGATGTCGAGGCCAACTATGCTGAACGGAGATTGCCAAAACAATACGAACTATAGCAGCTTTAACAATAGGACTGAATGTGTGATGAAAGTCGATGCTTGGAATTTGAGAAGAACCTTGAGCAACGAGACATGCTTTGTGGTGCTCAATGGATCCATCAACATGATATTTTGTTCGAAAGATCCACTTTGAATCGATAATATTTTTATCAGGGGGACAAAGCACCAAATCCCATATGTGGTTTCGAATGAAGTGCATCAATTTATTCTTGCATAGTGGCTACCTACTCTAGATGTTCGATACTAGACTTAAGACCACGAGGCACAAAAGTGGACATTAAGGCAAGTAGTAGAGCATTATTGGCCAAGTCAACGAGGTAATCGAGTTTGAATATGCCAATGCATGCCCGGGTGACCATTGGATGTCGCGATGGAAGAGTTGATGGCTCAACTGGAGCTGCAATAGATGGTGTAGATGCCACAAGTGGGGTAGGTGCAACAATAGTAGTATCTGGATTAGAATCTGCTTCTAGAATGACATGCACGGGCACAGAAGTCGGTGGAGTAGGCATAAGATGGGACGAAGATGGTAGGGAGTGAACGTGAGCATCCAAAAAAGTGAAAATATCCTACTCTGAAGTTGAAGTTGCAAATGAAGTCCGAGAAAATGGAAAACACCTTTCGTCAAACTGAGCATGACGAGTGGTGAAAACCCGAGAGGAGACAGGATCATAATAAAGAAAACCTTTGTAGATACTACTATAACCCCAAAAAAATGCAAGTGTGATTACGAGGTTCCAATTTACTAGCAGTAGGGAAATACACGACATCCAAATGGTTTAAAATTAGCATAGATTGGTACATAACCAAATAGAAGCTCAAAAGGAGATTAATCATACAGACGCGGAGAAGGCAATCTGTTAATTACAAAAATTGCAGCAACAAAGGCATTGAACCAAAGTGATTCAGGAGCATGCACATGAAATAACATAGATAACTCAATTTCAGCTATGTGACGATGCTTACGTTCAACCCTACCATTTTGTTGTGGTGTGTAGGAACAAGAAAGTCGATGATGAATGCCATTCAAGTGCATAAAATCATGGACTATAGAGTTCACAAATTCTGTCCCACCATCACTTTGAAAAATCTTGATTTTTCAGAAAAACTAAAAGTGTGAAAATGAACCAATATGCCGTAAAAATTAGATTTAGCACACAATGGATAAATCCATGTGAATCTAGAAAAATCATCCACAAAAGCTGCGTAATAACGAAATCCATCATAAGTAGCAATAGGTGCAGAGCTCTATAGATCACAATGTATTAAATCAAGAACATTTTCAACATGTTTTTCATTTAACTGAAAAGAAAGTTTCTTGCACTTTGCTAATTGACATGAGGAGCAAATAGTAGGACTTTTTAAAATTGAAGTAACAGACAAGTGACCAAGTTTATTTAATAGAGAGATAATAGAAAAAGAGACATGACCAAGACTTAGATGCCATTGCTCAAAACTAGCCTTCAAGGCTTTATTTTGGACCGTTGCCACCAAAGCTGGAATGCCTTTGTCGAGCAAGTATAAACCTCTATGTCACTTCGCTCGGGGTGTAGTGGTTAAAGCACCTTGCCTGTGACTGATAGGTCACCGGTTCGAGCTCTCAATGGGACATCTGGGTGTGTGAGTTTAAGATTTATGTACACTTATTCAAAAAAAAAAGTATAAACCTCTATCACACCTTGTCTCCCGATGCTGAATTTTTAAAATCTCACCAGAAAAGAGAACATCAACAAGAAGGTCAAAGGTTAATTTACTAACATATAATAAATGTTTGGTAATATGAAGAACTACCAAACCTCCAACAAATGAACATGATTAGCTAATTTTCTAGTACCAATATGCGAGATATTTAAAGAATTGCCATTACCAACAATGACAGAGCCAGTACCAGAATAAGGCAAGTAGGAGTTTAGTGCATTTGGTTTCTTCGTTATATAAGAAGTGACACCCGAGTCAAGATACCAATCCTAAGTGGAGTTTGAAATATTGCAGGGTGACGTGAGTGCTTTTGCTAGCAGAGGGAGATTCAGAACGAGCAGTGTGATATCTTAGACATTTGTCAGCATAATGATCCCCACGACAGATTTGGCATCGAGGAGTAAAATATCCATGCCCACCAATATTTGATCGATTGCCACCATTCCGGTTTCCTAAACTACGAGTGTTTGAAGATTGGCCACGATTATGGGACTGCCCACTGCCATGATTTGTTGCCCAATTCTTAGAAAAAACTGGTGCAGCAAAAAACGTAGGCGAAGGTTCCTCCATAGCATGCAACATAAGATCATATTTTTTGGCTTGGTTTAACATATCTCTGAATGTGGGAATGGAAGAAAGAGCCATTCGAGTGCCCGCAAAACTAGCAAAGCAAACACCCAACACACGTAAAAACCAATGACTCTAATCGGCTTCCGCTATCGGTGTTCCAACGGCATGAAATTGATCACATAAGAGCGTGAACTTCTTACCATATTCCTTAACAAAAGAATCACCTCGACGGAGGGAGAGAAGTTCCGCGCGGAGTTGATGCTAACGATGTGTAGAAGGGAAAACACTCTCAAGAGTTAACCACTCGTCATGCGACGTGGAAGAATTAATAACCTCTGAAGCAGCGTCTTCGGACAAGGAGGTATACAAAACACTCAGAAGTTTTCGGTCTTTCATCTTCCAGGACATGTACGCTGGGTTGATTGAGGTCGGTGGAGTGACGCTAGTACCATCCAGAAAACCCATTAATTCAAAACAATCAACCATTTGCGTTCGCGTCATTCAATTTGATAGAAACAATCATATTGATCATCGTTGTCACACGAAGCCGATCTAAAGGAGGCACTGCCATGATAGAAGCAGGTGAGAATAATGTGTGTAGAGAAGAGAGAAAGACTGCTTGAGATTGTGACAGAAAATAGAAACAAGGGTTTAGGATCGAATGACTGATACCATGTGAGAAGATTTAGAAAACATAGAAGATTATTGAGAAATCATCATGAATGTGGTTTTTGTTTCATTCACAATATATAACATGAGATTACAGATCATACAACATAAATCGTATAATTACAGGAAAATATATGAGAATATAATCAAAAAATCAAAAAAAAAAATGCATATTATACAAAATTAACTTCTTTCCTTATTAGATGGACGCTGACAAACTCGTCTATTAGACTGCGAATAACAGAGACCGGTCTCCCCTCCAGGTCCCCTCCACCTGGATTTTATAAATAAAAAAAAATTGTTCCATTTTCTCCAAAATGGACCAGACCTGGTCCGGTCTCAACCAAGAAGAGACCACCAGGTTCCCTCACCTTTTTTATTGTTGGGCCAATGGGGTGGTGACACTTGTCACCATCTCATTAGTCCAAAAATTATTTATGTAGTATAGTTTAATTTGAATATATTTCAATATTATAAATAAATAAATAAATATACCAAAATTCATGATTTTTAATTCTCTACAAATAGAGCCTAATTTTGCTATATATTTTTTAAAATTTTACTTTTTCAAAATTAAAATATATAAATATTACACATATTTTGTATTTTTTCTAATTCAATATTTAAAAAAAATGAATGAATGATTTTATTTTATCCAAACGTATTAATTTTTTAATAATTATAATCAATTATAATTATTGTTAATTATTTTAATAAAATAAAATATTATAAAATAAAATAATATGAAATAATTAAATAATATTGTGGTTTGGTGGTTGGATGGTTGCTGTTAAATCATGTAAAATTATTGTGGTTGAGTTTGAATAAATAGTGATGATGTGGAAGAAAGAGAAAATAATTAAATATTGAGTGGTTGGATGGTTGGGTGTGGTTGCTGTTATTCATCAGTGGCGGATCTACATGGGGGCCCCCCCCTAGCCCGAATTTTTTTTCGTTTTTATAGTGTCTTGATCCGACATTTTATGGTATAGCCCCCCTCGTAAAGATGAAAAAATGATGAAAATATGATATAAAATGATTGAAGTTAAGGTTGAGGCCAAAATTTTTTTTTCAGCCCCCCTTACGATATTTTTCTGGATCCGCCACTGTTATTCATAGTCTTACATCTACCGGCGAACCAAAAAACAGGCCAAAATTGTGCTGCAACCGGAGCCCGAAAAGCCACCACAAGAGAGTCCGAAGCCTGTTGAGAAAAAGGAAGAAAACTCTGAGGAAGCGAAAGCAGCAGAGGAGAAGAAAGAGAAAAGCGAGAAAATCGACTCGCCTCCAAAAGAAGAAAAGAAGGAGGCCGGCACAGGGGCGGAGCAAGATGAGGGCGAGCCGGCGAGGCGGTGGAGGAGGTGAAAGAGTGTGGAGGCGTAATCAATTTTGTACAAAATGATGTGTAATTATCAGCCAATTTATGTGATCATACAAGAATGAATGAATTTTTTTTTTTATCTGTTATTCCTCAATAATTTTCCCCTCCACGATTAATTTTTATAATAATTTAGAAGCACTAATTAGCTCTAAACATTTCAGACTGCAAATTGTTAAAATGTCTCGTTTTATATCTTATAAGTTATAAAGTTGAATTATATTTCAAATATTATAAAATTCAAAGTATTGCATTTTAGTAGAAAAAATATATATGTTTGATAGATTACTAAATCATACAGAGAAATTTCGGCTAAGCTTTTTGGATCCAAGTCGATCACATCATCCCTCCACAGATATGGATAATTTACCACTGGTATGCATTTTGTACAATTGAGAAATTCTATTTTTATTAATAATTTGTAAATCATATATGAAATATAAATTGTATTAGATTAATTATTGATATAAGAAATGCACAATTTAAAAAAGCATCATTGAAATTTGAGTTTATTCCACCTAACTCAAAGGGAAAAGGGGAAGCATAATAAAATGTTGTATTTTCGACTCTACAGGAGCAACCAATTGGATTTATCCCTAATGTGGATATAATCTATTAACGAAATAAAAATGTGAGATAATAAATCCTAACAAAAATTATTTAAGATTCCCTGATGAAATAAACATATAGAATAAAGAACCCTTCATTAAAAAAACATGGGATAATTTCTCTAAAATAAAAATTTTTAGGATAAAATTACTAATAAAAAAAACTACTTTAGTTATGTTTGATGCATGCCAATTGTCACATGCGAAAAAGGTAGATGAATCCGATGTGTAGAGTTTTGGTATTTCTCCCGGATCCAGATATGTTAAACGGATCCAACGTGGTAGGACCCGCTTTTCATCGTGACAAAGATCCGACTCAGTATCCGACTATTTAAATTTTAATCAACCGGTTATCTATCTATATATATGTGTTACAAATATTATTTTTATATGAACATAGTATATATACATATGGTGCATTTGTAATAATAGAATTTCATGGCTCGAATGAAGTTTATATTTGATATCTATATATATCACGCGGTATATGTAGTGGCAGCCCTGAGGTCGTGCAAGAGGTGCGTCGCACCAGGGCCTCCGAATGAAGGGGTACTATTTTAAAAAAAATTATATAATAATAGTAATATTATACTATTAATTTATCTTAGTATGTGCACCATTTAAAAAAATAAGATAAGAAATTTAATATTTAACTAAATTAAAAATATTAGAATTTTATCTAGCCTAATAAAGTTATTTAGCTAAAAATATATTAAAAATAAAATTTTAAGATTTATTCTAGGTACCAATTAAGATATTAAAATTTATAATATTCCTAACATAATACGACTATCAAAACGTTAGTGTCTCTTCTAGCATACAAAGCGACAGTTGTCCATTGCTTCTCTATTTCTCTTATCGCTTTTTATTTTTAAATTCATACAAATTACAAACGAATTTAAGTAAATAACAACTAACAAGTTGATAAGGGAGTCCTTCATTTTTTCTTAAACAAATATTGTCTATGATGTGAATATATTTTTTTTATCATAATATTGTGCAATTCTTTTTAAATCCTATCAGATTTTTCTTTCTGCATTTACGTGATTTCCTAGGCTTTTTTTGAATTTTTGGTAAAATTTTAAAATTTTGATTGGAGTGATTTTAGATTTTAATTTGTTTGGTTTATTTATATTGTTGTTATGTTAATCGTTATTTTTGAGCTAGTAAACATTATCTTATTCATGGAAAGGAAAAATTAGAAAAGAAATGATAAAAAAAATCACAAAAAGTTTGCTTAAAAAAATTCTAGGAGAATTATTTTTAATACTTACTATGCATTTAGTTTAGATGATATTATTTAAATTTTTTTATTTTTTTCAAGTTTATTTAAAAATTAAATGAAATCCATAAGATGATTTTGAAGTCGTGAAGGACTTAAGTTTTTTGTTATAAGACATTTTTTAATAAATTTTGTAATTTTAAATAAAATAAATGATTTTAAAATGAATTTATATTTATTAATAATTTTTATAATTATTTAATTTAAATAAGGGCATCAAATTTTCCTTCGCACTGAACCCCAAAATTTACAGGGCCGGCCCTGGCTATATGTATTTTATCTTTTCATTTTTAAATATATACATTAATAAATTCCATATAGCATATTATACATTATTCTATTGCTATATATAATTAGTTTGGGTGCCAAATTAAAGGAACTAACTTTAGTGCCCGATAACATGTGATAATCAAATAATAAACCAAAGCAACCGAAATTAGTACGTAGGTTAGGAATCAGATTGTGGTTTGTGTTTGTAACATTAATCATGGGATTACGATTATTAAACCTTAAAACATGCAAAAACATTAGACAATAGTTTAGGGCTGATAATTATAAATATTGGCAAAAACTTGCATTAGGCACGCCTAAACGATTTAGGCGGGTTTTATTCATACCCAAATATACCCAAATGGGTTCATCCATCCCAAATAAGGTTTATTAATTCCCAATTAGAATATATTATATGAGTTTGGTTTGGATTAATGAATAAAATCCGCCTAAACCACTTAGACATACCTAACCTGAGACCTTCCCATAAATATTTAATAATCATTCAGAAAAGAAGATTCCCATTCTTGCAATACAAAAGCGTGAAAGCAGTTGTAATGTAACTGCTTTTACTTTATTAGGACATATATAATTGATGGGAGCGGATCCTGTGCTAAAATGTTGTTTGTGCTAAAATACTAAACATGCTTGATTGGCTAGTATATTATGCATGTTTAGTTGTTATATTATGCTTCATTGATTTTCATAACCACCCACATCAAAATAAATAACTTCCAATCTAAAAAATTCAATCTTGACCATTCATCCATCAAAATCAATGATCTAGGATTTATTCCTATTTAGTATATTCTAATCTATTAGCATATGATCCATTCTCTATAATTGATTATATGTATAACTAATTAATCCATGCATAGTGAAAAGTGATGCAAATTTGTGAAGCTGTGATGCCAAAATCACCCTTCAACTTCCTTGCTAAGAAAAACACCCCACATGGAATAAAAGTCCATCATCGATATTGCGTTTTTTTCTATTCACTAATTTAAATTTGTGACTCATCCTTAAACTTGTCTGACTCAATCTTAAACACCTTTTTCAAATAAATTAGTGCTTAAAAAAAGAGTTTTACTATTTCAGTGGCACAGGTGTTGGATCGAATGATTTGATTTTTGAAATTAAAAACTAGATGTTCAATTTTAGTAAGGCCTATTTCTATTATATTCATGCACAAGTACAAATTCAGATCAATTAATTAGTTTATTGTGGTTAGGAAACACAAAATAATGAAAATTTGATTTACGAAAATGAATTCTCTAATGACTAGAAATGAAATACGTCTGATCCAAATTAACGTAAGATAAAGTTAGCTGAGGTGAATTAAGTTGTAGATTAGATTTTTGAAGAAACATGTGATGCCAATATGCAAAAAGATAAAGTTGCTATAAATCCATCTTTTAATCGGGAATCTTCTAAGGAACACACGGCTGCTGACGTAGACTTTTATGGATTAATTAGATAAAGTTATCATCCAAACAAGACTATATATACATATACATATATATATATATATATGTGTGAAACAACATTGATCATCAAAGTGTAGGGATAATAAAACTAAAGTAGGGTTTGGAAATGAGTGAGCAGAATCTTCAAATAGTTCCAGCAGGGAAGAATGTGGAGGCACAATTTGTGGAGATGATGGTTCCTTTGTATTCTGTTGGATGTGAGAGGAAAATCAAGAATGCTTTGGCCAATCGCAAAGGTAAACAAACCTCAAAATTTTCACAATCCAACTAATTCCACCAATTTAATTTCTTTACAAATTTATCCTCCAAAATATATACAGATCATGCATATAGTATATACATTTGTCAAATAAAATTCATTCCAATCTCAACATATTATACACGTGCATATAGTAATATTACCCGAATAATCTTGGTTATGGTTGCTCTTGAGTAATAAATAAAATACTAATTCAAAAGATAAAGGGAAGGTCTCAGATTAGGCACGCCTAAATGATTTAGGCGAATTTTATCCATTAACCCAAACCAAACCCATCTAATATACCTTAATTGGGGATTAATAAATCCTATTTGGGATGGGTGAACAGATTAAACCCGCCTCATCTCTGTCTTTCTTCATAAATTTTTTTAGGCTGTAATAACTTTTACGATGATTTAAATTTAATAAATGCAACTTTGCAGGTATATATTCAGTTAACGTAGATTTTCAGCAGCAGAAAGTGACGGTTTGGGGCATTTGCGACAAACTCGACATACTCTCCATCGTGAAGAACAAGAGAAGAGGAGCACGCTTTTGGGATTCAGAAGATGATCGTATTCAAATGGAAGAGTCGCATTCCGCTTTTTCCGCGCCTTCATCGCCACAGCATTCTTCGCATCCTATCAAGAACTCTGCTCGCTATTTGGCAATGATAAAACGTCAATCACTCAACTTGAGCGTGTCCATGATAAAGAATCGGTCCTTGAAATGGAAAGCTTTGAAGAAGGCCTTCACTAGATCAAACTCATTCTAATACCACGATTCAAATCTCATTTATATAAGAGATTTCGAGATCGGTCATATCTTCTTCCATCCCCTACCGTAAAAATATTTTGGCATCATACCACATTTTGTATCTCACTTGGTGTCATGTTTGCCAAATGAAAAAGCTTATCGTTTTTTTTTTTTTTTTTAATTTTAGTTTATGAAACAAATGTTATTATTTTACTGATTTATATGCAAATGCACGGTGCACAAATTGAGAAGGAAATTAATTATTAATTGTGAGCGTGTAGGGTAGTGATCAGGTGAGAATAGAAGTTACTATGAGAAATAAGAATAGATCTCGCGCGTCCGTCTCATCAAATCGACGAACAGGATTCATTCTCAGCAGATTGAAAAACGCGGCATTTTTGCCCCAATATCCTGCAGTTTTAGCCTTTAAGGCTAAAACTGTAAAAATACTCAAACACAAACAGCAACCTGCATTTTAAGCCCAATTTACTTCATTTTTAGTCCGATTTACTTCATCTTTACATAAGTACGAACTAAAAAAAAATTAAACATATTCTTCTTCAAAGCAACAATACGAGCGTAGTCTCTATAAAACTTAATACCAACATCAACAGTTCTAAAAACTCTGCCCTTAAAATGCTTCATCTCATCAACACACTTTGGAATAAATGAACCTGTATGATACAAAAATGCAAAAAGTTAACACTAAAGATGCACAATATAATAGTAAAAATGAACGTCGATCTGAATAAAATAAATTTTTTAAAACTATATTCATGCACAATTAACAAAATCGAGACCGAACACGAATGCGAAATCTAGAAACAAAGAAAAAAAATCTGATCGACAGAAGAAATAGAAATCAAATCGAACGAAGAAGGAAGAAGAAATCAAATCGCGCGAAGAAAGGAATAAAAAATCTGATGAGATACTATTTCAAATGTTAAAAAAAAGCTAAAATTACAAAATTAACCTTAATTTTGCAAAACTGCAGGATAATCGAGGAAAACTGCACACGGAGTGAAATAGATCATGAGCGTTGAAATCACAAAATCAAAGGCTGAGATTTATTCTCATTTCTCATACTAAAAACTATTCTCATATGATCACTACTCTATATATATATATGTATATATATATATATATATATATATATATAACTATTTTGTTGGGAACGAGTTTTGAAAGAACAAATAAAATATATGAAACGAGATATGAAAGATGGTAAGAATCGATAATATTCTGGAAAAATGAGAGATATACTATTACTGCAACAACTAATGCGATTTTATTGGCTACACTCGTAGAGAAAATAAAGGAAATTAACAAAAATCAGAAATCCTAGGAATAACTTAGAACATGCCATGAATAATGATAAATCCTAAAATTAAGAAATCAACTAACTTCTACTAATGTTGAAATGCTGAGGTGGAATTTTGGATCATTATCTTTATTCAACACTCCCCCTTGATTCAAAGTTGTACACTCCAAGTTAAGCTCTGAATTGAACATGCTTGTCATACGGCAAAGACTTGGTGAAGATGTCTATCATTTGTTCATGATTGCTGCAAGACTTCAAAGCTATGTTGTCATTTGTAACTAACTCTTGTATAAAATGGAATCGAATATCGGTATTTTTTGTTCTTCCATGTATCACTGGATTCTTGGTTATTGTTATGGTCGAACTGTTATATCACAAAAGATCTCAGTAGTCATCTTTTGTTTGTGACCCGAATCAGCTAACAATCTTCTAAGCCATGTTGCTTGACATGCTGATGCAGTAGCAACAACATATTCAGCTTTAGTCGTCGAGAGCATAATCACACATTGTTTCTTTGAGCTCCATGATACATCACATGAACCAAAATTGAAGATATAGCCTGAAGTACATCTTCTATCATCTAATGAACCTGCCCAGTCACTATAACTAAAGCCAATTAATTTAAATTCATCAACACGTGAATACCAAATTCCAAAAGTTTGAGTTCCTACTACATAACGAAGAATCCTCTTAGCACCTTGATCACTAAATTTTAATGATACTATAGTTTAGTGGCAAATTAAATTATTGATTCCACAGAGATTGTATAAGCGAATATCCCATGTACTGAAACATAATTATTCGGTTTATTGTTCAAGTACATCAGATTTTGAGAGGGTTTTTGTAACCGAAATTAAAATTGCAAAAATTAAATTTAAGACAAGAATTAAACCAGGGTTTTAAGAAAACAGAGAAAAGTTCATATTCCAGGGCAAGTTCATATCTTGGATAACATGCAAGGAAAATCGATCGATCAACTACAATAGAGATTAAGGTGGAACATCAGAAAATAATTACAAATTCCATGGTTTAGCAATTCATAAAGTAGATTATTAATTCTCTACATCCTCTCGGCCTCTAGAAAAATTAACAACTCCCAAAAACATCAGATTTATTCTTATGGATTAAATTCTTCTTTTTAGACACAATAAAAATCCATATTATCAATTATTTAATCGATTAATTAATTTTCACCTTTCAGTCTCAAATTAATTATTTATGGAATCCAATCAAATGACCAATTTTATCAGATTTAGAAAAAAGCACAAGAATTGATAAACCGATTTAAAATATTGATCGATTTGATAACCTAGACATGCATCTACGACATTCACATAAACCCTAGAATCTGATTAAGGAATTACCTACACATGTTCATATTAAACAAGCATATGAAAAGATAAAACCTGTAAATGTTCTTCATAAATAAAAACAGTGTTGAATTGAGTCCAATCTCGAATAATCTTGATCCAAACTTTAATCCACAGTAGAAATAATTGAAGAACTATGAAAAACCTAACTCTGAGTCTCAAAAGTGGCAAAAGTCCCGATTCTCGAAAATTACTAGGTATATATAATAGGTTTGAGTGATTAAACATGGCAAGTAGGAGACAACATAGAAATCTAGCCTAAAAACTCGTGTGTCACTACTAGAATTTTAGTCTTTCCTGACAGCATCAAGTGTTGTTAATTTAAGGCTATCCTAACACATATAGCTATCCCAACAGTAATGTACCCTGTTGTACCAAAAGGTGTCATAATAGAATAATGTCTTATAATGACAATACGGGGTGTCATTATAACCCAACTACTTCACACATATATACATGTCAAGATAAAGCATATAAAGTAACAAAGTTCAATGTAAGTACAAGTAATTGAATTCACAACTTTACCTGTTAGAAAAATAAATATAGGGTGACAAATTACACTGTTAGTAGAAGTCGTTTACTTCACATATATTCCTGTTGAAAAAAATTATATTAGCAAACAACCTTTCTATCAAATAGTGTCATTAAAGACCATATTTACAAATGTACATTTTATATATTTTTATTCAGTCTAAGCATTGATAAAGATAACAATCAATTCAACATATAACTTTCAAATAATATATAATCAAAATATATAAAATACAAAATCCAAGTTATTGGCTAGTTCTTCATAAAATTACAAAAGTAATGGCTTTCAAACTAAAAGATAAAAAATAATTCTCAAAATTTAACAAAAGACCAGTCAAAAAAACCAATCCTTCGTCACCATCAGCTGCAACTTTTATCTTCACCTCAAACCAATTCAGCCCCAATTGCTTCGCTAAAGGAGAAATATCCATCTAAAAAAAAAAAGAAAATCAAACTTTGAAATATTATCAGATTGACCGTAAGAAAATCAATCCCTCTCCAGCGAAAGAAGTGAAAGATTAACCTGAATATTGTCCGTGAAATAAATGAAGTTACTTGAATCCAGAAGAACCTATGGCCAATAAAGAACATAAAATAATTAGAAATGGAAGAATGGATTGATGAAGAAACCAAATTCAACAATAACCTAGGAGCCTCAGAAGCGGCAGAAATAAACCACTGCCCTTCTTTTGATATGTAGAGCTATTCTAGAGCTCTAAGCTTTTATATAAAAAAAATTAGTCACATACCTGTTGGAATAAAACTAATAGCATAGAAAAATAGTCCTGAACTTAAGTTTGTGGGAAGGGGCATGTTCAAACTAGTGAGTACGTGGACGTTCATAGTCTTAGACACATTCTGAAATTCAAATGTTGAACCTACCAACATAAAAAGACAAAGTTATACGGAGAATAAATTATCAGAAAGTAAATAAATTGCGAGATATCAAAACTATAAATTAGCCAAACATTCTGAAACTGTACTGAACGAAAGAAAGTTAATTTATGATATTAATAATAACTTACTTGCTGCAAATAAAATTAAAAGGAACAATGCAAAAACTAACTTGCTACAAATTAATTGAACAATTACATATGGTGTAATGTAGAGAATGATAGTATATCACAAAAAACATACATGTATCCATAATACAGTTCTTAAAAATAGCACAAATACCAATCATAATAACTGTAAAAGTAAGGTATGGTGGAAAAGTTTTTCTCTCCAAAAATTGTGATCAAACAAACACAGGGATCAATCTTTCTATAAAGGAAATCAAGATGGAGAAGCTTTTTTTTTTTTTTTTCCAGCAAAAATTGTAATCAAGAAACAAAGGGGTTGCACCTTCTATATAGACTATCAAGATAAAAACCATGTGTAAGTATTATAATATGCGTGTACCAAAATAGGATAAAACCAAACAAATCAAACTACACAAGACAATACTTTTGCCATTAAGAATTGAAGATTCACTAAAATGTATAACCTTCAAGAACTCAAGAGTTACCAACCAACATGCATAAGAAACAACTTAAAAGAACCCACATCTCAAATCAAAACTTTGGAAATTACCTTTGTAATTGTTCTCCTTTCTGTAATCCACCAAAAGAGTCCATTTAAAATCGACAATGAAGAACCATCACTATTCTTGTTCTTCTTCCAATGCTAAAAGAAACAAATAAAATAAAGTTCAAACACAGGACTAAACGAAGTTGAATAGTAAAAATTGATGAAATAGCAACAGTCAGAAGAACAAATAAGAGGAAGAACGAACTTACTTTCAAGAACTATGTCAATCCTAACTACACAAAATCAGAACAAAGTTTCTATAGCATACTAACCAGCAATGAAAATAAGAGCAAAAATGAAACTAAATTCCAAGCCCAGAAAGAGACAATGTTCCATTTTTTAATCTAATATTTAATGAAATAAATCATACAAATTCTCACCTCGGATTGCGTCTCACCACAACACAATTAAAAAAAGACCGAGAATTAAACAAGACGGGGAGAAATTGGTTGCGATGGCCATGGTTATAGGTGCTAGATCATCTTATTTTATTGATTCACAGAACCAATAGAGAAATTAGGGCGGCGGAAGATGGTAACTCGAGATGGAAGAGGAAGAAAATAAAATAATAAGTTAATCAATATTTTTCCTATCATTTATGTTGCGCAAAATTTTGGGGAAAATTGAAAATAAATCCTGCCTATTATTTCACATGCTCCAGTAATTTTTATTTCATTTATTTTTAAAAATAAATAGCTTTCCTCACAGTACATTATATTAGGAAAAGGTTATTTAGTTATTTTAATTTATTATGTAAAGATATCTTTCCTTACACTATCTACTTCTTGTTGGGTTAAAAAACTTATAAAATTTATTGTTGTTTTTCAATTAAAAATATATATAAATTAAATACTTAATAAAAACTTTTCTGACACTTGTTATAATATACATAGTATCACAACATTTTTATAGTTGTGTTAGCAAAAGTGTGTCATTATAGCCCAAATTTCTAGTAGTGTGTCGATCGACAGGGAGTGTGTCGATTGACACACAACCCCAAATTTGATTGGTGCAGCCGCCTTGTCAAGTCATCCTTTCACGTGCCATGTCAATCGACACAACGGGTGTCGATAGACATGCACGCCAATTGTCAATCGAAAACAAGCCTTCTTGAGCCATCTCGATTGTCTTTTGTATCGACCAACAGCCGGGGTGTCGGTCGATACAGAGCACACGACCAGAAACTCCATCTTCCACACTTAGTCGAATTTTTGCTCCAAAACCTGTATTTTTACCACAACCAACATACTGAACATAAAACGAACATGATGCTAAGAAAATAAAGTAAACACACGCTAAAAGCATTAAAACAACCTAAAAATTCATTGATAAGTGAATGAAATAACGCACTTATCAACTCCCCCAAACTTGAACTATTGATCGTCCTCGATCAAATTACCAAAAGAAATTCAAAATCATGCAAACACAGATGTGCAATGCCTCACAAGATTCATCACAATCCAAGAACACTCTCATCCAAAATATAATGCAATCAAAATCCAATCAAGATCATCAACAATTTTGGGAAGAACCCCACAGATAGAAAGATTTTTTTTAAATCACTCATCACTCAAGTGTTTAGGACATGTGTTTACACTCAATTCAAAGTAACCCAATTTTTTTAACCATGAGTTTGACAAATTTCTCATCTCTCCACTGCTTAGAAAGTAAAATGACTCGGTGAATAAAAAAGGTCTTAAATTTGGTCGTAACGGAGCTTGCATAGAGGGTAGGATGTTTTAGGCTGAGTGACTAACACACTTCTGATTTTCACAACCTCCCAACTCTTAACTTCCCAAATCACATTCATTATTTCCAATTCCTCTTTTCTATACCCATGTTTATTTTCATAAACCTGTTCACCTCGTGAACTTATTTCACATCACTCTTTTTTTTCATCTTTTTTTTTTTTACACAAACAGAACCCAAAGTTAACAAGGGGATAAACTTCCTCTTTTTTTTTTTTCAAGACAACTCTAGTACATGAGCATTCAAATTTTTTCAAATAATCCACACAACTCTTATTCAAGTTACCCTTCTCATTTTCTCACAATTCACATTCCCACGAGTCATCATTCCCCCAAACTTATTCAATACGAAGGAGAGAATAAGTTTGACAGTTAGCTCGTAGGAAAGGAATCTGCACCTCAATCCCGTCTCCACACGGGCCAAACTCACTGCTGTCGCTGAGAGTATCGAAGCACGGGCTCAACATCTGAGAAAAGGTCCTCCATCTGCTGGGTCAGATGCCTAATCGTGTTGGTATGCTCCTGCTGCTGGGTCTGGACACCATGTAGGGTGGTCTGGACACTCTGAAGAGTGGCCTCCTACGTCTGCTGGCTCTCATGAACATGACGCAACTGGTCTCCCAACTGAGCTGCGGCAGCTGCCTGCTCCTGCATCAAGTGAAAGAATTGCCCCCAATTAGGGGCACCAGCAGAAGAACCCGTGCCTGCGTGAGAAGTGGAAGCGCCATCCCAACCACCCGAGCCAAACTGATGCT
>JAPKLW010000644.1:239785-279011 GCA_026898455.1 Plectranthus barbatus | reverse complement strand
GAAACTTAGCCAAATTTCCCAACAACTCAGCCTCTCTCACCCCACCATGGGGAATCTTATCTTGAAGCTGCTCCTCGGCGGTCTGCCTCTGCGCCCAGCGCTGCTGCTCCTCCCATAAAGCTGCCTCCTCCTCTTGGCACAACACCCACTGATCGGGCTGCATACCCGGTCAGCACACCAGTCAGGATGTGAGGGCCTGGCCTCTGGAAGAAATGATGCGGTCCATGTGTGCTTGAGTCTGCATGAACCAATCATCACGAAACTGGAGGTCCGTGACGTGAGTAAGCTCCGGGGCTGGCAGAAGGAATCGGTCGCCATTGGACAGGCATAGATACGTGCCTCCCCGATAATAAACAATGAACTGGTACTACTCCAAGTTGTTGATGGTTAATGTCCAGTAGCCACCCACTGGTGTGAAAACATGGACTGAAATCCCCATATGTGTGGTGCTGTGTGCTATAGTGTACCTATAGAACCATGCGCAAGTAGCAATCGACAAGTAATACAGTCCTAGAGACCAAATATCGAACCCTAAAGAGTGTAAGTTAAATCGTGCACTTAGAATTAGTTGCAAATAAGGTGTGTGTGTGTTACTAAATCCTATTCAAGGCACAAGTAAGCATAAACAATGATTCTAAATAAAGCTAATATTAACAATATTTCTTCCTGCCACAGAACAATCATATAAAGTCTAAAAGGTTATCACAATGGTGAGAGATACACTCGGGTCATGGAGGTTATCACTATCACTATCCTATATGCTGGAGCTTTTGTCTCGCTTTTCTCTGAGTCTTAGAACCTTTAAGAAATTGCCTAGCAAGCTTCCGCTCTACTAGATCTACACTATCCTATTGTGCATCATATTCCTATGTCTTCCACAATATTCAAATGAAGAGATTTTAAGTCCAGGCTCTTTTCTAAGTTACACTATTTTATATTCCTATGTGAATAATGCAATTATCTATGATCCCCTCTACCTATTTCTTCTTCTGGTCTCCATAGGTGAGATTTCTCTATTCACTTCCGTGCTCAAGAGATCAAATAAATCAGAATCAAAGATAAACTCAAATTTCACGAAACATAAATCCAATACATAGTCAAGTTCAAGCGAATGCTCCACGACCCAAGTGCAATATGAGTTAGTTCATACTTGCGAGGTAAACAAAATAATGATTGAAACCATTCACCATAATTACAAACTCAAAAACTAAAACTGTAGAATTGTTCGGTGATGATCTCTGGATGGATGATTGTTTTCCTCCGCAGCAAGCTACTCTTCCGGTGTGTGTTCGTGTGTGTCAAAATGTACTCCCTTTTCTTGACATTTCTCCTCACTTTTTATCTCCACCCTTGATTCTCCTTCTCTTCTTAAGATCCTTCCACGTGTAGATATGTCTTTTTACCCTTCAGACAGTAATTCGGCTCCTTGTTTGACACATGTCTTTTCGGTAGATAAGATCCAAAAAGATGTTTGATTCTTGTCTTCAAGTGGTCCCAGAGAGAGAGTCTTCTCCATTCAGATCTTTTGCGCCTCACATGCTCTAGCATGACTGTTGGCCAAAATGTGACTGGCAAGCTCCAGCATTCCAAACCTGGTCAAAACCTCAAAAAAGCTTGCAAAAACTTATTAAAAATCAAAATGACCAAAACAAAGTGCAATTAACACAAAGATCCAAATAAAATCACAACGGACTCCAAATGAGAACAATCTTATTCAAAACAACATCCAAACCAAGTAAGAAAAGAGTAAAAGATAAATCTTTATGAGAGTTATCATGCAGCAATCGGGGTCACAAAGCCGCCGAACCAAAAGTTGTCCGGGATAGCTATAATCTGCCTCTTCCAGAACTAGTGGCCGGATATTAGGCCAAAACTGCTGAATGAAATGCCCTCAGCCACACCGCTTGAAAAGCAGCGGGACATCCTCGCCGAACCCTAACTCCTCCATAGTATCGGCGTCGGGATACTGTGTCGGACAAATCCTGAACTGCTGGAACCGCGGTGTCGATCGACAGGCCGAATATCGATCGACATGCATGCATAAATAAAAACAATAAAGAACAAACATAACGGATCGACACATGGGATACGATCGACAGTAGTGTCGATCGACACAATTTTTTATGTCAATCGACTTGCAGGTTGTTGACCGAAATAGACGTAAATTTTAAAAATGAATTTTAAACACTGAAAATTTTTCTAAGGCATGTGTTGAGGGTGAAAAATAAGCGGCCTAATAAGAGGTCTAAGTATACGTCCCATAAATTATTTTGCAGGAAAGAAGGCTGTTTGGATCGGATAAGAAGGCCCAAAGAAAAAGAGTCCGAATAGAAGAGCAGTTCGTCTTAACCAGTTCACAAAGTAGCTCGACTAGAAGCAGTTCGATTCAGCTAGAAAGGAGTCCGAGTGAGAGAGCAGTTCGATTAATCAGTTTGCATAAGGCAACTCGAAGTAGTTCATGTTGAGTTACTCCCTCTGTGGTTTCAACTCGGAATTAAATGAAGAAGTGTAACGGTTCAAATGTTACAAGTGGTTCAATTGTTACGAGTCAAAGGGATTAATGGCCAGTGGTTTCAGGTGGACAATAGATGAGCACTCAATAATAATGTTTTACTTAGATTTTCTTATAAATAAGTCACTATATTTGTAAAGAGGGGACGAACTCTTTCTCGAAGAATGACCCATCAATTTGTTAATTTTATAAATTCTTGATTTTCTCGTTTAAACACAAATCTATGGGCTCCATTTTTTTTGAACCTCAACATTGGCGCCCACTGTGGGGCCTATGGATTTTGAAATGAAAAAATTGCGAACAACATCCAGCTGCTGTCGGCGCTTCTACTACGTCACCTACCTCTGCACCGCACGTCGACACGCCAGGAGACACCTACAACGATGTAAGGCGTGCCACCGGCAGATCTCTCGGCCGACCAGTCAACATAAGTGCAAATTGAGTCCCACGACAGTTTAGTCATTCCACTTATCTCTTGCAGTCAAGATCCGCCACAGTTAAGTCATAGGCACTTTCTTGTTTTTTTCGGCTACAACATCGGGCATAGACCGACATTTTGTCTAACCCAATCAAAGATTTCATTCGCGTATCCGATTTGATACAAGTCAAGGGTGACTTTCATCTATGGCACTTGATTTTTCTTGCGGTTAAATTGGGGATTTTCTTATTTAGGTTGATTCTTGGACAATTTGGCGTTGCTTTCTCAAATTGCTATTATTTCTGGGCGTTGGATAGAGCAAATTGACTGTTTCCATCTTGAATCTCAATTTTGGGAATTGGGCTTCTCATTCTTGGTTTGATTATTTCTCTTCATGTTCAATATTTGAAGTATCTGCATTATTGGGTTGATTTGCGGTGCTCTCTATAATCTGAGTTTTTTGAGTACGTGAATCAACAGACCCCATCTCCAAGTTCGACTTTGAGTGTTGGGTTACTTGTTATTGGTCTGAATTTGCGATTCCAGGTTCAAGAATTGAAGCCTCATTAATCTTGAATCTATTTGTGGTACTAATCAACGAAAGTATTGCACCACCTTACGGTTTGCATTCTATTTACAAATTTATTCTTCTCTATTCTGAGTTCTGTTCTAGACTTGTTTGGATATTCTTACCAATACGACACTGTAAGCAATCGGATCTCAAGTTCTTGTTATGGCAAGGAGTTCATGATCCACTTCGAAGTTGTCAGAAGATGTTGGACGATAGTCCTTCAAAGATGCCCTAGTCGGGCAGGGATCTCAGATGGATAATCGAACTGTTGTTAATGAAGGGGTGAATAACTCCAGTGAGGCTCCCGTTGGATGGCTTGACAATCAACCAGAGGCACCGATCAGAAATGTCGGCAGGGACAACAGGATGTCGATTCTTGGAGCCCTCTGGATTAGACTCCATGCCGTTGGTTCGGGATAAGCGACAACTTCATTGGCGACACAGAGAAGACTGAAGAGGGTGGATTTGCAGGGTCCGCTTCCTTCGAATCTTCACTCTCTCAAGGCGCTAACCACTCATTCTTTCATCAACCAACCTCAACGGCGCCATTTCGAGGGAGTTCGGTGACTCATCACAGGAAGCATTTTGTCGGACATTGGGAATCTTTCGAGTTTGAGGAATCTGATCTTCTTCGACAATCAGCTCAGCGGTGAGATTCCGCGGAGTATTGGGAAGTTGAGTTATCTCGAAGCATTCAGAGGTAGAGGGAATTGATAAGCTCATATTTCTACTCACTTATCGCATTGTTTTTCTTATCTTTTATGAGTTTTTGTTTATTTTATCTAATAATTTGAGCATGAGTGTATAGTGGAAAGTATTATGCTTGTGGTGGATAATTATGCAGGAAAAATGAAGAAAAAGTGAAGAATTGGCTAAGGAGATGAAGAAATTCGCCAAGAAGAAGCTCTCTGTTTCGACCTAGTTGGAATACAAATCGACCGTGGTATGGAGGAAACAACCCGACCATGGCAGAGGCTATCCCGGCCGAGACGCACGATTTTGAAGCCAATTCTGCACGTGATTGAAGATTTAAAAGAAGAAGATACCATATCAATTGGAGGACGAATTTTGTAGCAAAAATACCATCCAATGCCTCAACCCTACCACTATAAAAACTCTTGAATAGCTCAGAATTAGGGTTGTTGTTGTTAGTTCCCTGCTTTTACACATTATTCTATCTTTGATTTTTCTGTTTTCACTTTAAGTTTTTTAGAATTCCTCTTTAGTTTTTGTTAAACCTTTATTATTTTTAATGCAATCTTTAATTTTCTCTGCAATGTTTATTTTCAATATGTTAGGCTAGAACCCTAAACAGGTTCTAGGGTTTCTCCATCTGTGATGCATGTTTAGATTCAATAATTCAAACCCTCTAAATTGGTTTAAATCCTATGTTTTGTTTTAAGTCTATTCTCATCGAAGGATCGAGAGATCAAGATTGAGGTAGGTTTCAGTTATTAATCGAAGGACCGAGAGGTGAAGGTTAGTAATAGGAAGTTAGGATTTAATACTTTTGATTATCTATCCGACTAAGAAGATTTCAATTGTAGGATTAATCTGAATTTTTATGAAATTAATTAACTGGTGTTTTCGAGACCGAGAGGAGATAATCACTAGTTGATAATTTAGGATTTAATTGCCCGACCAAGGAATTAATTCCACAATAATAGATTTTCCACGAAAATATATTTTCTGGGTTTGAATATTTGTTTCTTGCATGTTGATCAGATTGACAGATTTCCCTAGAATCTGTGCTTTTTAGTATTTGAATTTTATCTCTTTAATTACTTGCTTTGAAAAACCCAAAACCCTTAAAATTGATTTGCACAAACAAAGGTTTTGAAAACTACATTCAGTACATGATTTTCCCTCGTTGCACAGTTCGACAACCTTCGGGTTCTTATAAATTTATTTGCCCTTTGCTATAATCTGTATGCAGGATTTTGCATCGATCATGAATCAAAATCTTGGAGGCAAGCTGCCTCTGGAGATTGGGAACTGCACCAACTTGGCAGTTCTTGGCCTTGCCGAGACCAGCATTTCAGGCAGCCTTCCGTCCCTAGAAACTCATTTCTCAGTTCATTCCATGTGCTTATGCTCCCTTTGTCTAATGCAGTGAACCAGGATTGTGCCTTATCCCTCAGAGAGAATGCGAACAGACGCATTCGGATGGCACTCTTGTTGACTCCTCCAATTTTCACCGTATTGCAGAGCATGATGAACTTGTCCAAATGCGCATAAGGATCCTCGGTAGGTCTTCCTCCGAATTGATTTTGTTGGACCATCTGCACCAATCCGGTTTTCAGTTCAAAATTGTTGGCATTGATGCCAATCTTGAAGTCTGTCTCCTTGAACCGAGGTTTGTACCGGTTCTGCATGGCTTCTTCTTCTTCCTCCTCATCATCAGACTCTTCCGGAGGAGGATCCTGATTGTCTTCCTCTCCATTGTCGGGATTGTCCTCGAACAGTGGATTATGGCGAAGATCCCTTCCGTTCGGATTGTTCCTTTCGAGGTCGTATTGTTGGATCTGCGCCCTCATTGCTTGGACTTCTTGGAGAAGCAAAGCCTGCTCCTCTGCAGTTAGGACTGGCGGAGGCGGTGGTGCGTTGTCTTCCATCGTGTGACTACTTGAACTTTTCTGAGCACGTTTGTTCTTTCGGATTCTTCTGCAAGTGGCTTCAATGTCCGGATAATAGTAGAGCGGGTCCTTTCCTTTGGCTCGCGTGCTCATGCACTACCTGTACAGCAAAGAAGGTAGTGAGATACAACTGGGAAAGTAAAACAAACAAATTGAAATTCTGAATTAGAAAAATGAGGTCGTCGATCGACGAGACGTATCCGTCGATCGACGGAAGTAAAAGAGCTTCATCGATCGAGGCTAAATAGCGTCGATCGACGAGGAAAACGAAAAGGCGAGAAAATTCAGAAAAATGTGAAAATTACAACCTAAAGCAATATTTCAATCACAGATCTAATAGTAAGATTAATTCTATTCTTTCCCCGGCAACGACGCCAAAATTTGATCGCTAGAATTATTAGAAAGCGACTTAGCAAAGCTAATAATACAGCGGCAAAGTTACAATTATCGATCCCTCAGGGAAAGAAGTAACGAATAATCTTGAAGTACCATATCAGGCGTTCTTGAAAGTATTGATTAGGAAAATCAGATGAAAAGGTTTTGATTGTTTTGGAACTCGTAATCTTTGGAATTGAAAACTGAACAGAAAAATTAAATAGCTTTTGAAGTCAAATATGAGAAATACAGATCCCAGGGATATCTCCCTATCAAGTATAACATGTATGAACAAATCGATTAATTCCCAATTTTAATTCCTCTTCGTAGTGAAACATCAGAAAATTATTACGAACTTCTTTGTCTGACAATTCGTAAAGTAGATTAGTCAATTACCTATCTCCGTTCGGTCTCAAGATAAATTAACTAACTCCTAAGTCCTACAGATTTATTCCTACAATTAGTCTCCTTCAGTTACGACAAGAAATCAAATTATATTGTGAAAATCTCTTTCGATTGAAAACTATTACAGTTACGTCTCTAGAATTCAACTAGATAATCCTAAGATGTGATCAGCAAATCAAGATTATGAATAAGCACAGATTTCACAAACTACGAAGGGAAAGGGAAAATAATTCGATTAATCAAAACATGCATACATAGATAGTTCGAAACCCTAGAATCTGAGAAGGGATTTAGCCACACATATTCAGATTAATACTCATCATAGAAAAATACAACCTGAATTGCATAAAACTTGGAATCCTGAAATCTTCTCGTAGAAACTTGTCTTCAGAAAACATAAAAACTCTAAGAATTCTTCAAACTCTAATATTCTCTCTCTAAAAACTTCTACGCACACTAAAAAACGAATTATACATGAGTATTTATAATCATGAAAGATGTATCTAGCATTATCTAGGTTTAGATATGCATCTATCTCCAAATCAGATGAGAAACAGGATTTCCCGCTTGCGCGTCGACCGCGTCCGTTCCCCGTCGATCGCGTCTCCTCATTTTGCCTCGTCGATCGCGTCTGAATGGACTCGGTCGACGGGGTCTCCATTTTCTGCTCCGTCGATCGCTTGACAATCAGCACGCCTCGTCGATCGACTAAGGGTCCTCGTCGATCGACGAGGTCTCGGGCACTGGATCCTTGACTCTTCTGTTTTTTGACTAGAAACCTGCATGATTCATCAAACACGGCATTCCAAGTACAAAAACTAACTCATGCACGAAAAAGACACAAAACCAATCCAAATCATCACACAAATAGTCAAAGAACAATAAGATAAGTTGGTGAAAATCCTAACTTATCAATAACCAGCTGCACTGCTCTCACTTATTTGGAAGTAGACACAACAATATCTCAGGTGAGATTCTGGCTGAGAAACTAAGGAGCTTGAACCTCATCTTTGCGCGGAAGAATAACCTGTCAGGCACTATACCAGAGTCCTTATCCGAAGGTAGTGATCTTCAAGCTCTTGATCTCTTGTTCGGAGCAGTTCCGAAGCAGATATCCGGGCTGCAAAATCTTACAAAATTGTTGTTGCTATCCAATGAATTAACAGGCTTCATACCTCCACGAATAGGGAATTGTACAAACTTGTACAGATTCAGGATTAGTAGCAATGAACTGAAAGAGGAATGCTTCACCAGTCCTCTGGAATTGAACTTGTTAGACCAGTTCGCTAGCGCCCGTGCACCAATCCACCTTTTGCAGGATTGTATTGCGAAAACCTTGTACAAAAAAGTTGAGCACCACTATAAGCAATTGCGAAGAAAGAAATAATTGGGAGGCCACTATAGGGAAGTCTTCTCTTCCCTACCCCTTTTCTATTAGACGACATCATCTTTGGTCAATTTTCTAGAAAGATTCATTTGCTCTGTGTTTGATTTTGTTAATTTTACAGACATGTTTATTAGGTTATGAGATTTCTAGATATTGCTTACTTGCTTAATCTCTGATTAGTATGACTTTGCTCCCTACCTGCTTAGTTGATACAACTCTTTGGATTACAGTTACTCTATTATAAAATTCCTGATTTTGTTAAATGACTTAATGTATATTTGGTTTGGTTTGATTCGCCCTATTATTTTTCGACAATTTAACTTATTTACTTTTTCCTAATTACCTTGTCACTTTGCTGCAATTTAGTTAATTGTCGTTGCATTTTGGTTTGGGCATCGCGCACGTTCTTTGCTTGATTCCTAGGAATTTTACAAACACATTTTAAGCTACGTCTACTCAACATTTCTTGCTCCGGTTTATCATGTTGGTCTTCATATTTTGCTCTTGTTGCCGAAGTTTGAATCCATATAAATCCTTTCATGCATGTTACGAGTGTTGTATGCATACACGGTCACAATCAACATGTTCTATAGTCTGATAATCACACTTTTGTATTGCTGATTATGTCGGCTTTATCCGAATGCTACTCTGAATATGATATGGTAATTGTTGTTGATGGCAATAATTGAATTATGTTTTAGTTTTGACGTTGATTGGCATTCTCAATGTTCTTCTTATGATGTCTTTGCTTCTATTATTACGGAGTAGGTTGCTTTCAAATCACATGACCGGTAAGATGATGTGTAGCCTTGAATGAGTGTGGAAACAGAGCACAAAACAAAAGTATAAGAGAAAGCATGCTCCCGCACCAAATTGGAATGAACTAGCCACTAAAGCTACTATTTTAGGGAATGGGGCTGCTCGGAGCGTGATAGGCGAATATCTTTTAACTCGAAGGCCTCATCAATCCAACTACACTCAATTTTCGTAGTTCAAGAGAGGTAACACAAAAGAATAGGAGTTATTTGAAGGAGAAAGAAGCCACGCGTATTGATTTAAAAAAAAAAGTTATTCGCAGGGAATACGAATGAGATGATGAATTGAGGCTGGGCCGGGGCTGTGAGGATTTTCACAGGGAAGACCTACAACTGATTCAAAAAAAAGCTATTGCTGCAAAAGCCAACCCTATTTCATCCGTCGCCGCCACTAACGACCACAATGAACAGAAAGGCTGAAGATTTTGAAGCTAACCACGCCTATGAAGAGGTTACGTGAATCAGGGCACAACTTGTATCATGACTCACTCAAGACCAGGTCGCACAAGGAGGAAATGATGTTGTGGATGAATCTGAAGAGCAATGACGATAATATTGGCGAACTTAATTCTTCAGTCTCCCTGAACAGACACGCAGAAGACAAGGAGAACGAAGAAGATGAACCAAAAAATGAGTCTAAGCAACCCAATTCTGACAATAAAAAACTCCGGTCATCGGAGGATCAATAACCTGACTAAGAGCCAATAACTGATGAGCCTCTTTTTAGAGAAGGGGATGAATTGTTTGAGGTCCAGTGATCCAATCTGCATTTAAAGGGGCCCGACTTACAGAGTTTGTAATTAACCTTAGAATCACTATATAAAAAAATCATCTTGAAGTCCTAATGCATCTTCGAGGAAAGGAGGGAATAGAGTTTACGAAGACCAATGCCTGCCAACTGGTGAATCTTAAAGTAGTGGATTTCAAATTCACACTGAATTGACGATAGCTTCTTGAGAAAAGGCCTCAATGAGAAGGTCTGGGCAAATATGGAAGGTTAATCACGGGTTCTTGTTCGAACAATGTTGTTGTGCTTTGAGCATCTCTGGGGCTCAACATGTTTTGGTACAGTTATTTATAATTTAAATATTTTTAATTACATATTTAACTAATTTGCAGGAAATACCGAAGACATCTTTCAACAAGTTAACGCACCGCGGAAAACACCTTACGATTGAAAACCACTCGAAGTGAAGCCACGACCTGGGGCTCGAGCTTCAAAAGCGCCTCTCCTAAGTTATTCCAAGAAAAAAAATTATTGACAATCACGAGAGTAAACCTTCTTGAGGCTTTATTCCTCTTCGAATCATCACCGGGTTTTCGATGCGGCCTCCGGGCACATTTCCAAATTACCCTCCAAGGCTTGATCTTCATAAAACCTCCGGGGCTAAAACATTTCATCAACCTCTAGGGCTTGATATTTATAAACCCTCTGGGGCTCTTGAAGTGCTTAATACGAGATGCATATCTCATATTACGAGCTCAAAACAGCTTGATACCAACACCGACCACTTCCTGTGAAGAGGTCGGCCACATAAAAGACCCCGAATACAGAGTTAAAATAGCCTCACAAGGGCTAACCAGATGGCTAAAATTGGACATAACCCAAATTGTCCTTACACAAACGCTGCGGTTTCGGGTCTGCAGCTGTGGCACTCAACTTTGCGGAGTTGCACGAGTAAGAAGGGTCACCTACAGAGGAAATGATCCTTCAAGCCAAGAAGGCGCTATTAAAGCAATTCGAGTTATACCAAGCTCTCACCTTTTGAAGAGTTCGAAGAGCCAACATTTGGGAAAAATCAAACTCCGCCTTTGGAAAACAACAAATTAACACGATTAATTGATTACTCGACTTACCGAGCTCCCCAGAAAGCACCTCACTAAGCCGAAAGGGCTATTGTTGAGGGTAAAAAATAAGCAGCCCAATTAGAGGTCCAAGTATACGGCCCATAAATTTTTTTGCAGGAAAGAAGGTTGTTTGGACCAGATTAGAAGACCCAAGGAAAAGGAGTCCAAATAGAAGAGCAGTTCGTCTTAACCAATTCACAAAGCAGCTCGAATAGAAGCAGTTCGATTCAGCTAGTACGCACAAGGCAGCTCAAAGTAGTTCATGTTGAGTTACTCCCTCGACGGTTTCAACTCAGAATTAAATGGAGAAGTGTAATGTTTGAATGTTACAAGTGGTTCAACCGTTACGAGTAAAAGGGATTAATGACGGTGGTTTCAGGTGGACACTAAATGAGCACTCAATAATAATATTTTAATTAGATTTTCTTATAAATAGATCTCTATATTTGTAAAGAGGGGACAAACTCTTCCCCGGAGAATGACCCATCAATTTGTTCATTTTGTAAATTCTTGATTTTCTCGTTTAAATGCAAATCCATGGGCTCCGTTTTTTCGAACCTCAACAGCATAAAAGAAACCTAAAACTAATCTTAGACTCGAAAATTGACTTAAAAACTAAAATAACGCAATAAATAGATGGGTTACCTCCCAACAAGTGCTTAATTTAACGTCGTTAGCGCGGCGATACCTCAGATCATGGTTGGTCCAGATCATGCACCTCCACAGCTCCAATCTACAGAGGGTTGTAGTAGAGCTTCACTCGATGTTCATTAACTATGAAGATTGTACCATCCTGGCCAGCCAATTCCACCACTCCAGTAGAATGCCTATCTTCATTTCTCTAATTTGAACGACCTCGACCATTGTTGCGTCCTCGTCCTCGATATCCTCCTCTACCACGCCTTCTTGCAACAGAGAAATCTTATTTATTTGATGACTCTCCTTTTACTTGAAAAGCTTACCTATCTTGCTTTTAAAAATTCCTATTAATTCTAATTTCATGTACTTAAAGCGAACCCATTAGTTCATCAAAAGAAAACGCTAACAGATCTTTAGATTCTTCTATCGCAGCAACATGATCATATTTAGGAGTCAAGCTTCTTAGTACCTTTTCCACGATGGTCTGATCCTTGATTTTCTCTCCATACGAACTCATTTGACTGACTATTGACATTGCTCTTGACAAAAAATCAGAAATTGAGTCCCCATCCTTCATGATTCACGTCGAAGAGATTGCAATCTGATTACGACAACCTTTGAATCTCTTTGAACTCCTGCAAAATTGACCACGCTTGTTTTGACGTGGTTGTCGTTGCGATCCTTGAAAACATCGTATCGTGAATAGCTTGTTGAATGATCACGAGTGCTTTCGAGTCCTTCTTTTTATTCTCCCTTAATTTGTTCGTGTCATCAGGATTTGTAAATTCCTGTCCTACAAAATCCCAAAGATCTTGAGATTTCAACAGAGCTTTCATACGAATACTCTAGTATTCATAGCCTTCTCCGTTGAAGACTGATATGAGTGATTGTGCGGAACTCATTCCATTAGTAGCCATGTCGTGGCTCTGATACCACATATGTTGGGAACGAGATTTGAGAGAACAAATAAAATATACAAAACGAGATATGAAAGTTGGCAAGAATCGATAATATTCTAGAAAAATGAGAAATACACTATCAACAATTAATAATTCCATTTTATAGGCTATAATCGTAGTGAAAATAAAAGAAATTAACAGAAATCAGAAATTCTAAGAATAACTTGGAACATGCCATGAATATTAGTAAATCCTAAAAATAAGAAATCAACTAACGTCTACTAATGCTGAAATGCTGAGTTGGAATTTTGGATCATTATTCAACATAATTATCATAATTTTGACAGTTGAGACTAAAACGAAAGGGAAGAATTATTTTCTCTTGATATATATATTGAGACAATTTGAATAAAATATTTACTTTAAATATTTGCGAAATACGTGTTGAAATATGGTGTCTTATCTTCAAAATGATTACTTTGGCGATACAAACAAATTTCGATTCTCAAAAGTCAAAACTACAGCATACGAATAATCGAGAAAAGTAAGACGTTTAATGTTTACATTTTTTTTTAAAAGTCATTTTTTAATGATATTGCATTAATATAAATTCACATAATCATATATTTTCAAAAAAGTTTGAACCCATAATCTTTTGGTCCTATACCTGAGCTCAGAAAAAAAAATGTTTTTACCATTATACACAATTTCAGGAAAAAAAATTAGGAGCATGCATTGCTTTCTATAAGTAGGAAAAATATTAATGGTTAATTTGTAAGAGTATTTATATTATATGTGTGGAGATGGTGATAAAAGTTGGTGTAGAAGATGAAATTTAGTGAATCGTGAATTTATATGTTATGTAACTTTTTTATTATCCAATTAATCCCAATAACCAATATATATATGTACGAGCACGAATATAAATATTTCTATAGTGAATTTTTTATTCAATTAATTTTTATTGGATCTCTATTTATATGGACAATAATAATTATTATAAATTTGTGGGCTTTCGCTTTTAGTTTTTCTTTATAAATAGTAAATGTCAATATATATTACTCCATAGTCCATAATTATGTGAATTCAATTCATTTGTAGGGGGAAGGTCTTGGGTTAGGCAGACCTAAACGATTTAGGCGGGTTTTATCCATTAACCCAAGCCCAAATCTATATAATATACCCTAGTTGGGATTTATAAACCCTATTTGGGATGGGTCAACCCATTTGGGTAGGATAAAACCCGCCTAAACCGTTTAGGCCTGCCTAACGCAAGTTTTTGCCTTTGTAGGGAATGATAGGCCGCAAACATAATCTTTATTTCGCATGTGATGTGTAACAATATTATAGGATTAATTATATAGTTTGTAAGAAACTCGCTTAACATATAAGTGTTGAGTCCTTGCAATATGGAGTATGAAAATAACTATATTATTATTATTATTATTATTATTATTATTATTATCTTTTAGATGACCATTAATGTAAATATTTGATACATATGGGGATGAATAATCTCTTCCCTATCTCATGCTCAATAAAATATATATTATTATTATTAAAGATATACATGCAATGCGCATTTTGATGTGAGAATAACGTGGTAACTGGTAAAATACTAAACAGTGAAAAAAGAAGAATGTGAAACTATTATTATTATTATTATTTTTTTTTGGTAAAGGGATGTGAAACTAAATTAATATTAATAAAGTATTAAATTCAACACAAAAGACAATTAGTAGCTCACTCGTCGTGTTTAGACACGCAATTAAGGGGGAAAGTTGACAAAAAAATACGATATTTTAGGAGGATAAAATATTGATTTGGTGATGAAATTAATTAAATACAGAAAAAAAAAATAAGAGTGGGACACGAGAAAGAAATAAAGCAAAGTACAATAGAAAGAAATGTGGTTCAAATTCGTAAGCTTCTCAATTTCCAGCAGCAAGGGGTCCCATCATTTCCTTATATACAGAGACCCCTACACCAAGTTTTTCAAGAGAGAGAGAGAAACAGAGATGATCAAAGTGGGGAAAATGGTGGAATTAGTGGAAGAATACAGCCTGATAATGGCAAGAATGAGAGAGCAGCTTCATTTTCTGCCGCGGCGGCGGGTGGCCAGCTTTCAGTTCTTGAGGTCTCTTCATTCTGCTTCCACTTCTACTTCTGCAGATTCCTCTTTTCTCATGTATTTTTAGACACAACTTTTCCCTTTTTTTTTTTTTTTTGGTTTATCATTTTTTACTTCATACTATACAGGTTTTTCCCCTCTTATAAATGCCAGTTTTATGTGTGTTTCATGTTTTTTTTTTTTTTGAATTCATTGTAAATTCTAATTTATGGGAATAATATTTATTTATTGTTTGATAAATCTGCCGTTTAGTCATTTGTCAACGCCAAGCAATATATTTCATTTTAGTGCTGCAATATAGATTAATTCGGGTTTTTTTTTATAATAGATTAATATAAAATGTATTCATAGCTCGAGTTATTATTAACAAAAAGTAAATAGATACTAAAATAATCTCCAAAGCAGGATTATTGCATAATTATGACAATTAGTTGATCAAATTTGAATAATTTGAACCATTATTAAATTCCAAGTCATACGCTTAATATTCTCATACATCTAGGATTGATAAATTTTATTTTTAGCGAGATAGGGAAAGATGGATCAATATATATATAAATAAATTATGCAATTGAAATGTATTTAAAGAGACAAGTCGTGAGAATAAAAAGATATTATTTATTAAATAAAAATATATTATTAGCTGAAAAACTCAATTAAAATATATAAATAATAGTTTTTTAACAAAAATATATTTATTTAGATTTATACATCCATATATATTAAAAAACCTCCAACATGTGACTCTTAAATCAAGCAAAATGTTTTCCTACTACACCCTAGCAAGAGAGAGGGAAAATATGAATCTTTTGCATTAATCATGTCATAGTTTACCGATGCAATTTTTTTTTCAAAAAAAAAAATTTTAAAAATCTAAGTTGTGATTAGTTACAGAAATATCCCTGAAATCTGGGAAACTATTCGTCCACGTTCATTAATATTATACATACGTCACTGGATATTATATTGCAATCATTTAAAAACTTCGTACCGGCGGCGGCAAATGCAATGATTTATTTATTATTGAATAAGACACCTCCTATTTACAATTCATAAATTCCGGGATATTTCTTTCAAATTCAAAAAATCATTTCCGAATTTTTCTCTAATATTTAGAATTTTCTTTTTTTTTTAATTATATTAAAAAGCTGATTATACGCAGTAATTAGGAGGATAAATGTAAATTGTTGATGCGAGACGAGAGGCGTAAATCGTGGCAGCCACAAAAGCAAATTGGATTAGGTATGTTGGTGCAGGATTAAGAGGGGATTTGGGATAATGATGGGGTAAATTGAAAATCCCAATTCCCAAGAACAAGGCATGTTCAAATGTATCCCCACACACATCGCATATATTAAAATGGATAGTTGTCCCTTTGCTCAAGGTATAATGGTTAAAAGTACCTTGTTTGTGACTGAGAGGTCATAGGTTCGAACTCCCAGGGGGACATCTGGGTGTGTGAGTGTGTGTGTATGAGTTTAAGATTAATTTAGACTTATTCAATAAAAGAAATGGATAGCTGAATCTAATCTACTCCCTCCGTCCCACAAGATTAGTCCATATTTTTATTTTCGTTTGTCCCACCAGATTAGTCCACTTTCTTAAAATGAAAAAAAAAATTCCTCACATCAATAAATATGAATTCCATTACACTCACGAACATTGATTTCTGTGCCGAAACCAAACTGAATTAATCTAATGGGATCGGAGGGAGTATAATCTAAAATCTAAAATAAAGATAAGAGGAATTTGGTTTGTAAATGAGGGTGAGAAATAGGAGCCACTCAAATGATTTGGGCCATCATGGATTTGACCTCCACCTTATTAAACTGGCTGCCCATCCCTTGTGGCCCTCATCCTTCCAAATTGGGCCCTTTTATCATTCCTATGCCCCACATAACATTCTCCCATGTCTACTCTATTATTCTATTTTAATTTATTCAAATTTCAATTCCTAAATATGCACCTATTTCTTTGGTTTTTTGAATTTTGTGCTTCAAAATAACTGATTAGAAAAAGAGAGAGAAAATTATGACCCTAAAAATAGAGAATTAAAAGAGAGTGTTATGAAGGGGTGATCATGAGCTGAGTTGAGTCGAGTATAGTTAAACTTGAGTTCGTTTCAGTGTTGAGCTTGTCAAGGTCAATTCGATTTGATCGAGCTCGATTTTTAAATTTTAATAAAAAAATTGAGCATTTATAATTAAATAATAAATAAAGGAATAAAATTTTGAATTATAGTAAATTCGATACGGCTCACGGACCTAGCTTGACTTGGGCTCGATTTATACCCAAGCTCGACTAGGCTCATGAGCCTATCGATCAAGCATGTTGAGTTCGAGTTCAAGGTTGATGACTAATCGAATAGCTCGAGCTCAAATATTGAGTTGATTTTGAGTTTTTTCTAGTCAATTCTAAGTAGTTCACAAATAGATTTGATTTATGTTCATACCAACAATTGTTGTGTAGCCATGTGGGTAGTTAAATTTCTCAACTAAAATGATAATTATGCCCTCTAATTATTCTTGTAATTTATTTTTCGAAATTAAAGATAGGGTGTCGGGTGCCCATCCTATCCTAAATTTTATGATCAATTGATAATATACAAAGTATTTTTTACCATTGTGATAGGTCGGAATTTCCTTGTATTTTTCTTTTTATCTTTAGTTTGGCTCTACTCAAGTTTTTTTTTTTTTTTTTTAATAGAAATTCTCAAGGTTAAATTAATCCCAGAGTTTTGTGACATTAAACATCTAAAACTGGACATAAAGTGAACTTTAAAAACTGAATTTAAATACAATAATTAAACTGCTTATAATTAATAGTTTATAAAATTTAAATAATATTGGAGACACCTTCGCTGTTTTAATTAATATAACTAGCTTTACATATGTGTTGTTGCACAAATTAAAAAATTTATATGCATATTAATATTTCATTTTATTATTAAGAAAAATAATATAATTTTCATTTATCAATATAATTACTATAATATAACATACTTTGTATATTTCATAAAGATGTTTCGTGATAATATACCCGACTTTATCTACCATATCTTATATCATATTGAATTTCACGGCATGTGATACCATTACCGTACCGAAGTTATCGATATACCTTATCAAATTCTCAGTATGATTACAGTATGACATAATTTATTTACTATCATCGTACCGTTATTTTGGTATGCCGATATCGTATATTTCTTTATATCCTATAATTTTTACGATTATTTCTACTAATATTTATATAAAAAAATATGTTTATATCAATAGTACTCAAATAATGCTCTTTACGTGCAAAGAGAATATAAAAATAGATGTTCGATATTTTGATATTTTGGTTTTTTTTTTCATCCCTAATTTTTCATATCTAATTATATATTTAAATTTTGTATTAACATAAAAATACAAATACAAAGAATACAAAAAAAAATAGATTTTCGATTTATAAAATTAACTCATAGTACATTATATTAGTATTATTTAAAATAATAGATAAAATAAATTAGTGAAATTAAAATATAAAGAAAACTTACAAAAATATATTTTGGTTTAAAATATTATTATCATTATTTTATTTTGTATATATTAAAATATAAGAAAACATAGAAAATACAATAAATAAAAAAATAAAAATAAGATTGTAGTTGATGTGATATTTTTTTGAGAAAAATGGCAATATTTGGAGTTTATTAATTTTAGAAAGTGTTTATTATGTTAATATAAAATTGTGAATATTGAAAATGAGATATTAATAAAAAAATTCAAAAGAAAAAAAACTGTCATTTATATATTTTGGAGGGAATAGCTCCTTTAATATATATATATATATAGATTTATTTGAGTTTATTCATGAAGGAAAAAATGTTCTAGTTCATTGAGTTACTGTTAATTCTTCGAATCAAATTGATATTGTGAGTTAGCTCTCTTTCATGAAGTCATGTAACGCATGAACCACAAATAAAGAATCCAATGTCAAAACAAATAATGCAAGCAAGGATTATAAATAAATAATATCTAATCTCATAAATACTGGACGGTGACAAAGCGTCAATGTTCGAACTATTACGCTTAAATAAACGTTTAAAATAATCATAGATCTAATAACATAGTGATTGAATAATTTATTTATATAATCAATTAATCATAAGTTTGGATTATATAATGATCAATTCTTCTTCTATTTAAATAAAAGAATGTGCAAAGTTCCATGCTCAAGGTACAAGTAATTTTGAAAGTATCTTGCCTATGAATAAAGATCATGAGTTCGAGTTTTCGAGAATAATATTGAGTGGTACTACTAAAAGAATAAATATGTTAATTAATTGAAATTGTTTGAGACTTTAATAATCAATGGACATAAATTGAGTCAAATTGAAGCTCTAATTCACTTCAGAATATGATGACAATGCAACATTAATTTTCTAGTGAAATAAATTAATGTTATAGGACTGAATTCAATTCTAAGTTGATATATGTATTCGGACCTATGCGAGACTCAATCTTATACATTCTAGAAATCCCTAGTTTGACCTGTAACCAACCCTAATCAATGCCTATGTTGTGATGGTTGATACCAATTGAACACAGAACACTGAAAACCCTTCTCACTCATGAACAACTCAAATTACATGGTTCATCATTTGCATGGCTACGTCCATGGGAAGGTCGCGATCGTTTTACTGATTCACAGTAAAGAGGGTTATAGTTACAAAAACCCTCTCTCTCTCTCTCTCTCACTCACTCTGTGTGTGTGCGCGCGCGTGTGTGCGTGTGTCTCATTTCAGAAAAACTGGTTCGCTCTTCTAAAAAAACCCGATGAAGAAGATGAGTAGAAACTGATTTAACAAACTCATTTACCAACACCCAAGGCTCTAGGTATTATTCTTCTCAAGAGATTGAATTTCATCAGCCATTGCTTCCAACCATAGTTGTTTCTCAAAGTTTTTACGTGCCTCTGTATATGATTTGTGTTCATCACCTTCAAGCCTTTCTGTAAAATTAAGGTTGAGGAAGATTACATCTGCCTCACTGAATCGTCTGGGTGGATGTATGTCTCTCACTCTTTTGTTCTTGCAATAATTTCGTGTTTGAAGGTGTTATTCGGGTTTTAGGGAGTCTAAGAATTGATAATATGTGGTTGCATGTGTAATCAGATGAGTAGATGGGAAAATATATTGAGTTTCAGGGTGGAATCCGGCGAGTTCGTCGGAGAAGACGACTCGTCCCGAACGGGACGGAAGCATCCCGCTCGGTTTGAGCCTCGAACGGGCAACAGATGCGAGCCAGGACACCATCCTGTTCGGGATGGGATGGTCCCGCTTGGGACAGGGCACGGGCATCTCTATTTTTGCTCGTCGTCCATCCCGCTCAGGACGGACGAATTCCGTTCGGGATGGGCTACGGCCTTGAAGCCTAAAACATGGTTTTTGAGCTGTTTTTCCTTCCGTTTCAAATTATTTTAACCCTTAAGTTTAAATTATGAAATAGGAAGCATGTTGAGCACGAGAATATGATTTGATACGTGTTTGGTTTTGGAATATGAATTACTACGAGATTGAATGTGGATTTTGAATTATAAACCATGTTGGATTGAATGAAAGGAATTAAGGAAGATATAAGTTGATTGCGAGTTGGTTTTAGATTCGGTTAAGCTTGTCGTTGTCCTAGATCGTCTGTCCTAATTTAGTGATCCCTTATTATTGTAGGAGTTTGAAGTGGGAGAACAATTAAGCTCATACCAGCAGGAAAGCATCTATAACCAAAGCCAAACACCAGGTGGGAAACTATTTCAGTAAAATCAAAATGTGTGTTTTCCTTTTCAAAAATGTGTTAAAATTGTTTAGTTTAAATTGAGACTGCTATGCATGTTTTGTGCTATTATATTTGTCCTCTGTCGATTCCCATCGGCAGAGAGTATAACTAATGAGTTTAGAACCAGGTTTCCATAACTGCGCTAGAACTCATTTAGTGAACAGGGTTGGAAGCCCCTTTGATTGATTGGGTGAACTGTCCCCATGTATTTGTCGGAATGAGGCGGAGTGTCCTCCAGTGTTTGGATCCGGTGATTATTATTAAAATGATCGGGTCTCAAAATGGATTTATGAGACTAGTGCACTTAGATGACAGTAGGTTGAGTGTGTTTACATTCCTAACTGATCATTGTAACTTGGAAGCCGACCAACTTCCAGTTACAACACTGAAACAGATATGATAACATGTAAATAGCACGTGCAAAATAAAATGTTTTAGATAGCACAGTTCATTTCAACAAAACCCCGTGTCTATCTGTGTGAGTTGCATAGCATTTATCATATATAATGTATGTTTTCGGGCATGTTTCTCATTGGGTACATTAGTACTTAACCCCTCGTATTATTTCTAAAATACGCAGGTTGAGCAGCAAGGATGGGCGAGCAGGGGTGTAAATCGGCGAAGTGAAGAAATTGAACTCATAGATCCTGAGATATGCATCTTCATATGCATATCTCCGCCACGCTACACACACGCTGCTACACTCTCTGAATTTTTCCTTCCCATATGGAATTATTTATATGTTTTGAATATGGTTTCTCTTAAACTTGACTCGAAGTATGTATTCTGATGATTTCATTTATCTTTTATTTTATCTGAAGTCTTCCGCTTAACTATTTAAAGTTAGAGAATGTTTGACAAAACCTGAAACATCAATGTAACGCGACCCCAAATTGGGAAGGTCAGTTGGGGGCGTTACAATTAGTGAGTCCAAACGGCATTACTACAAACTCGAAATGACCATACCTGGTCCTAAACGCGGTTTTCGGAATGTCCTCCTTCCTGATCTTCAACTGATGATACCCCGATCGAAGGTCGATTTTAGAAAATACTTTTGCTCCCTTGAGCTGATAAAATAGATCATCGATCCTTGGTAACGGGTATCTGTTCTTCAGCATCAGCTCATTCAGCTCCCGATAATCAATGCACATATGCATCGATCCATCATTCTTCTTCACAAAAAGGACCGGTGCACCCCATGGTGACACACTAGGCTGTATATAACCCATATCCAACAACTCTTGAAGTTGGACTTTCAGCTCTTGCAATTCCTTCGAGGCCATACGGTACGGCGCTTTGGAAATTGGTGCCGCTCTCGGTTCCAAATCAATGGTAAACTCTACCTGCCTATCTGGCGGCAACCCCGGTAATTCCTTCAGAAACACGTCCTCGAACTCCCTCACTATAGGCACATCTTGAACCGTTAGATCCGATTTCTCCTCTCCCTCCAAATATACTAGAAAGGCTTGATTCCCTGCCTTACGTAGCAACTTCGTTGCTTGAATTGCTGAGATCACAGGCACTCTTTGCCTCCTTTTGAATCCATGCACAAACGACTCCTCATTCCCTTGCTGAGGAATAACTACCCTCCTCTCCGACATAAGTTCGTCGCCTTGTTCTCCGATAGCCAATCCATTCCTAGGATTACATCCACATCCTGAATATCCAGTACATTCAACTCTGCTACTCGAATCTCATTCTCATTAAGCTTGATTTTCAAGTCTCGGCATACTAAGGTAGAAATAATGATTTCTCCTGAAGGTATCGCTACGTTCAAGTCTTGACTATTCTTTTCTACCTTAAGTTCTAGTGCCTCAACACACGCAGATGAAATGAATGTATGTGATGCTCCAGTATCAAACGATACCATAATAGGTGTATCATTAATGCATCTCATACCTGCCAGATTTCCCTCGTCCTGATTGCTATCCAAGGCATAGGCTCTGGCTCTCCTCTATTGCCCGTCTCCACGTTGTTGGTTCCCCTCCTGATTCCTCGGTAGAGCCTGATTGCCCTGCCGGCCTCCTCCTCTGTCCCAACATTTCCTCTCCAAGGCTGGCAGTGACCCCTGATTGCTCTCAGTTGTTGGTTAGCAGGTCTTTGGAAGTTTTGGCGATTTCCTCCTTGTGCTTGTGGTGTTGGACAATGGCTGGCATAATGACCCTGGCCTCCACAGTTAAAACATCTAACTGCGTTCCTCTGGTAATCTCCGATGTGTCTCCTGCCACACCTCTGGCAATTCTGCTGGCCCGCGTCTCTCTGGTCATGCCTCGGAGCCATTTGAGGGTTATTTCTCTGATAGTTCTGATTGTCATGCCTCCCTTGGAAATTTTGCTGTCGGCCCTGGTCTTGGCATTTCTGGCTGCCTTGCCCTTGTACAAATTGCCTCGGCGGCTCCTCCCACTTTCTCTTTTGAATCGGGGCTGGGGCTTGTACCTCCTGTACTTCCCATTCAGGCATTTTCTTCTTATTTTTGGACGCCTCGATGTCCAATGCATGACTCAGCAACTCTTGATAGCTTAACCCCTTCATAGTCGCCAGTTGTGTGCGGATCTCTTCGCACAACCCATCTCTGAATTTCTCTATCATCTTATGTGGCGTATCCGCCAGATGCGGCACCATTTGGAGCAACTCACCGAACTTGGTGTCGTAATCCTCCACAGATAACTTCCCCTGCTCAAATAAAAAGAATTCCATTTCCCTCTACTTCCGATACTGCTTTGGAATGTACTTCTCGTACAAAGCTTCTTTGAATCTATCCCAGTTCAATTAATCTCTTTCCCCTGGTGCTATTGACTTCACGTAAGTCTCCCACCACCTGTCGGCTTTTCCCTTCAACTGATATGACATACAGTTGATCTTTTCTGATTCAGAGCACCTCATGTGCTTGAAGATTTTCTCTAGCTCCCTAACCCAATCCTCTACAGCCACTGGGCCTCCTGTCCCGTCAAACGTGGGAGGCTGCTGCTTCCTGAATGTTTCCACCCATTTGACTGATGAAATCTCCGGCACTCCTCCATGTGGGGGGGAAAGTGTCCATGTTGGGCTGCTGCACTGTCGTCATCAGACAGTATCTCGTATTCTTCGTACCCCTGGTTGTTTGGTACCTCCTCCCAATTCGGGTTCTCGTATCCCTGCTGCGGGTTATCTCTCCCGTGACCTCTACCTCGCTGGCCTCTACCACGGCCTCACCCACGGCCTCTGCCTCGGCTGCGTCCTCGACCTCGTCCTTGGTCTAAGAATTCCATTATCTTTCTCTGCAAAACAACACTAATTAGTAACTTCACAATAACCTCGTAAGATAACACCCACTTTAATAATCAACAATATCATCCATCACCAAATCAAAGCTCTTTAACAACCACCATCAATAGCATAAATCAAGACAATCCAATAATAACCAAATAATTCCAACCACGATCATTCTCTCATCATACATCATAAATAAGGTTCTCGAAACATAACAAGGTACAACAAAAAGCATCGTAAAGATGTCCAATCCAAATACAACCACTAACTCATGAAATAACAGCAATAACACAGCTCAATAGGATCCCTCAGATAGATCCTCCTCCTTCTCTTCAGTCTTCATCTTTCCCTTACCCTTGTCCTTAACTACCGTCCTCCTCCCTCGGCTACTCTCAGTGTCACTGGATAGGTAGATCGGCGCCTGTCTCATCTCGTAGCCATGAATGGTCCCATGGCCTCCAAACATGTCCTCCCATCCACTCTCCGTCGGCCTCGGCCACATCTCTGCATTGTCCCATCTGGAGTCCGGGCTGGCTTAGCCCGACTGGGCTCTCCGATATCCTGTTGCGGTGGCTGATACGATGGTGCGGGCGGACCATGACATCCTAAAGGCATCGTCGGATCCTAATACGGCGGAGGATACTGAACTGAAGCTGTGGAGAAGTCGCACCAAGCATACGGGTCATAGGCTGGCTCAGGTGGAGGTAGAATATGAGCCTCAGAAGGTGCAGGCGGTGAGGCTGGGGTCCACTGCGGTGACGAAGTCCTGGTCCTGGATGCCTGAGTACCTCTGGAAGATGCTGGCGAAGGGTTCCCCTCCGCGATAACCTTCTGAATCAAATCCGCCATAAAACGCCGGTAACTCCCCACAGTGCCCGTCACACTGTCACAGTGCCATCTGGTCAGCGATAACACCCAGTTGGTCCATCTGTCCGGCATAAGATTCATTGTCCGCTCTACTGCCTCCCGATCTGTCACTCCCGAATAGCGTACTCTCTCCCACAACGCCAGGTAGTCCTCCAACGCAGATGCGAGGTTCTCATCGGAGAAAGGAAGGTGCTCCCTGAATCGCCTGACCAGTCTCTCCTGAGGATCCATCTGTCACAACAACAAAGGGTCAGTCCCAGAGTCAAAATAACATCACCATACACAACTCTGTATCTCGGTGGCAACTCGTCCTCCGACACACTTTGCCGAGGGTCCAACTGATCCTCGCACTAACACACTCACTCGAGTCTCGACTATATCTGCCAGGCTCTCTGTGCATTCTGCACACTCAACATCAACTAACCTTGTGCATTCTGCACACTCCACTCAATTACTGGATTCTCCAGCTCACGAGAAATTTTCAATTTCACAACACAAGGTCAAAGTTCTAAGTTCAATTAACCATGGGTGTCATTTCACTCCACCCTAACAATATAGAACTCACGGCAACACCAACCCAATGTCAATGCCTTTTCAAGGCCCACAGTCAATTAGTCAGTCCTGATTTGTCCTAATTATCCCTCAGTTCAACACCAGAATCTACCACACTACAACTCAACACAAATTAGCACATCTATAGCCATAACACCATAATTTCAACTGCTTGCAAAATTTCAAGAATCAATTCAATCAGTTTCAAACCACACTTTCAAGAAAAGTCACCTCATTGGTGCCAAATTAAAATAATTTGTAAACTTTCAATAATCAAAATTTTTCTCAAACTCAACAACTTTCATTCTCAACTCCGCAACTTCAACTCATTTCATCCAACAATCAGTGTTAGCACTCTTGCTTAATACGAAAACAACACAAGTCAAAACCATTCAATTCTTTTAATCAACGTAAATACCATTTCCTTTCAACTTCCCAAATCACTTTCCTCAATTTCTCAAATACTTTATAAATATTCTAATCAGATTTAAATTGCAAGCAGGAAATTTCAAAATCTTTAGACGTACCTCAGGTGGCGCAGGATGAAGTAGGGTGTAAACACGAGCGGACACTTCGACCATCGTTCAAATCCAAACACTTTTAGGACTTGAAGTTTTCAAAATACTTTAAAATCGTTTAAAACCCAAAAACTCAAGCTCTGATACCACCTCTGTAACGCCCCCAACTGACCTTCCCTAATTTGGAGTCACGTTACATTGATGTTCAGGTTTTCCAAATATTTTTCCAATTTTAAAATAAAGCGGAAGACTTAAATAAACTGAAAGAAGTAATTAAATAACATAGAAAGTAGTGCTTCGAGTATGAGTTTTGAAGAAAACAACATTCAATACATTTAGCCATTCAAAAGATAGGAAGGAAATAGCAGAGCGTGTAGCAGCGTGTGTGTAACGTGGCGGAGATATGCATATGAAGATGCATATCTCAGGATCTATTAAACTCAGAATTTCTTCACTTCGCCGGTTTACACTCCTGAACTCCCATCCTCGCTGCTCAACCTGTGTATCTTAGAAACAATACGAGGGGCTGAGTACTAATGTACCCAATGAAAAACATGCCAAAAAACATACATTATATAAGAGAATATGCTATGCAACTCACACAGATAGACACGAGGTTTTGTTGAAAAGAACCGTGCTATCTAAAACATTTTCATTTGCACGTGTTATTTTATATGATATTATATCTGTTACGGTGTTGTAACTGGAAGTTGGCCGGCTTCCAAGCTACGATGATCAGTTAGGAATGCAATACACACTCAACCTACTATCATCTAAGTGCACTAGTCTCAGTATTTTACCCTTGAGACCCGATCGTTTAATTATCACTGGATCCCAAACATGTGGGGGCTTTTCACCCCACTTCATAAAATATGTGGGGGCTGTACACCCCACTTCACAATATGTGGGGGCTTTTCACCCCACTTCAAACTTAATGAGTTCTAGCACAGTACCATCCTGGTTCTAAACTCATTAGTATAACTCTCTGCCGATGGGAATCGACAGAGGACATATATAATAGCACAAAACATGCATATCATCTCATTTAAAACAAAACATTTTAACACGTTTTTGAAAAGGAAACACACGTTTTCTTTTATACTTAAATAGTTTCCCACCTGGTGTTAGGCTTTCGGTAAAATAGACGCTTCCCGCTAATTGAGCTCAACTCCCTCAACTTCAAACTCCTACAACAAATTGGGTTAACCAAATTAGGACGGATGATCTAGGACAACGACAAACTTAACCAAATCTCAGTAACCAATTCATAACCGAACTTAAATCAACATAATTTCCATGACTTCCTTTCGATCCAAACCAATATCGTTCATACTCGAAACCATATACAAATGCATGTTTTCAAACCTAACATGCTCCTATAATCGTAATATAAACTCATGGATCAATTATAACTCGAAAAGGAATGAAAACGGAACAAGAAAACATGATTTCTTCTCTCTGGATGGCTATGTCGATCGACAGGACTCTGTGTCGATCGACACAACTCACGTCGATCGACACAGATCCCCCGTCGATCGACGCGACACTCGGGCTGAAAACCCTCTCGACGAACTCAATGTCGATCGACACGTGTTCACGTCGATCGACACACGGGTGTTGACCAACATGCTCCTGCATCGATCAATGCGCTCGTGTCGATCGACACAGAGCTGTGTCGGTCGACATGAGTCATCTTCTCCGGCGAGATGAAAACCCACGCCTGCAACTCCCGATCTACGCTATTCCAGCCGTCCAAACTCACATGCAACCACATAATCAAGGTCCCTAGACACCCTAGAAAACGAATAACACGTCCAAATACAATTTAAACTTAATAACGGAAGAATACACGAGGCTCACCGGAAAATGGAATTGACGGTGGCGGCGTGCGGTTTCCGGCGATAAACCTCGACTTTCAGGGTACCAATACGACCTCTACAACATCAGGAACACATTCTAATCAACTACACTCGATTCCATAAACAATTTAACAAGTTATAAACCTCAAAACCCAAAATCAAAGGTGAAGAATACCTCACCTTCTCTCCTCCGTTTCTCAGTCGATCCTCGTCCTCTCGGAGCCCACCTTAGCTCAAATAGAAGCTCAGAGGAAGTACTAGGCGGTGGTGGCGACGTCTTGGTCGGGGGTGGCCGGAGTTGGCCGAAATGTGGCCTGAAAGATGGCTGACAAGGGTTTGTGGTGGGGTTTGGAGTAGCTCTCACTAGACACTCTCTCTCTAGGTTGAAGGTAAATAGATGAAAATGAGGTATCTACCTCACATATATTTGTTTAAAATTTCCTATTTCCTCATAATACATACAATTATATTAATATACATATATATGGATATTTCAAATATCCAATTCCATAATTCATAATATTCTCCACTAATACATGTCACACATATCTTAATTCCAACTTTTTTTTCATTTCAATAAATCCATAGAATTACTTAATAATTCTTCCCCAAGAATTTAAGTCCAAGCTCAACTCATAGAATTTAGAATTCTCGATCGTAAATTTAAAATGGAATCGAAGCTCTTAACAATAATTAATGCACAAAATGGAGAAGAAATCTCTTTATTAAACAATTAAGCAATACATAAGCTTAATAAAACTTGGGGTATTACACAAAGGGACCATTGTTGAGGTTGGGCCCAATCGGCCCAAATCATATAGAACCAACGTTGCACCCAAAAGGCCGACCCAGAAAGGAATGGTCCAACGGCCCAGAACGCAGTCGAACCAAGCACAGAAGTCGAGACAAGACTGCCGGTAGGCAACAACAATGTCAAGTAGGGTCCAATATCGATTCCATAGCCTGACCCGAGGTTGACTCAAATGGCGACCCTCTGAGATCAAGACCGACGATGACCCTGAATCTATTACCGATCGTAGTTCAGTGGATAAAGATGACTGATGAGGACGAGCCGTAGTAGTTGTAACTGAACCCAAAGTTTTCGGAGTTAGCTTTGATAAACCCGGCGTGGCAAATATTTCTAAGGTTAGTTAGGCCTACAATTTATGTAACGGGCCCCCTCTCCCTGTCTAATTCACGTTTCTAAAACTTTCTATATTTCTTAATTATTAACATTGACTCGGCTACATCCGATGTTGGTTTTGTGCCTTACATATTTATTCGTCACTATTTTCCGTAGTCTACGAGTTTAATTCCTACATTTACTTCTTGTCTTTTATGATATATGTTATTTTTTCTATCCCGATTCTAAAGGCTTCGATCAATTTGATTTCGAACCTCAGCAGATGGTAACGATGATTATCATTTAACTAAGTCCTACAACCAATTTAGTTTTTTTAGGGTTATGAATATTATTTCATCACGCTTCAAAAGTCTATTCTTTTATTTTTAATATTTATTTTATACTTACGTATATTATGATATATTTAATAAATATAACACGAAAACAAAAGAAAATAATTTATACAGGTACCAAGGAAGGTTATACATAATTAATCGAATCTTGAAACATTAATTTTCTTTTTTTATAATTAAAATAGAATGCGATATTTAAATTTCATCTCATTCAATTAGGGTTGGTAATTTTTAATCCGATCCGATAATCCGACACGAATCCGCACGATAATAATGTATACGGATTGAGGCTTGTCGGATATGGATCCTTATCGGATCGACACGATAAGAACACGAAAATTTCAGATCGGATTCGGATTGGATACGGATCGGATACGGATATCCGTTAATAAATTAATAAAAATTATTTATTTTTTAAATATAATAATTAATTAATTAATTTTGATATATTAGTTTAGATTTAGAGTTATTTCAAAAATTCAAATATCTTAGTTCTTCATTGTCCGTGTCCCATTTTTTTAATTCACCACCAAAAAATGTATTTATTTATCTATTCATTATATTTTGTAATATTTATTTTCTTCTAGTATCAAGATTTAATGACTTTCTTTTATTTTTTTTTCCTCAACTTTAAGTTTTCAAATAAGTTGTATCAACCGATTAACTAGCTGGTGAGATCCTAAATTTAAATGTTGATGAAAGTATTGTAGATTCATCGGAATACTTATTCATTGTTTCAACTCTTGCAATTTTAGCATAATAGATGAAAGATATTTATTATAATTTATTTTATTTGTTATAAATTTTAAAGTTTTAATTAATATTTCTCTCCGTCAAAATTGTAAGTGCAATATTGACGACTAAGGTGAATGATTGATCAATATTTAGAAATGACCAAGTTTGACCACTAGTATTTGAATTTAAGATTTATCTATGTATATTGAGATATTTGATTGAGGATTTTAGTTTTAAATGAAGTTGCAGTTTTATGTATTTATCCAACACAAGATTTGAACAATCAAATATAAATACTTTGTATTATCTTATCAAATTTTTATTTGATTATAATTGTGTTTATTGAAATAGATTCTTATTGAATTAATTCAATTTGGATTCTTATCGGATCTTTACCGGATCGGATCCATAACGGATTGGATACTTATCGGATCCTTAACGGATACGGATCGGATTCGTGCGAATACAGATTTTAGCTTAATGGATCAGATACGGATTTTAGCTTAATGGATCGGATACGGATACGGATTTTGATTTTTCTTAACGGATCGGATACGAATTTGACCTTAACGGATCGGGTCGATAACGGATTGACACGATAAGGATCCGATCCGCACGAATTGTCACCCTTACATTCAATGTTTCAATTGAAATTCAAATTTATGACTTATTAAATATAGATAAGATCGTTAAATCACCGAGGACCATTAACTAATTTTAGAAACAATCAGTTTATATGTAGGCAAATGTAGTAGAAGAGTTCCATTTACTCAAACCTTAACTGTAATTGGACTTACAAATATTAATTAGAGAAGCTTGTATTTCAAATGAGGAAAAAACTGAATATCAATCATAAGGTTGAAATATATTTAGATTAGACATTTAATTAATGAAAGATCCCATGTATAGAAATTCTCGAATCAAATATATGGGCACGAACCTTCTCTTTCATTAGTTTGAAAATCTTGAGTCCATTTTTATATATCTGATGTCTTTGTCTAATACATATACACCAATTTCACCTTCGTAGCTGATTTAAAAGTTCTTGAGTTTTTTTTATTATACTTTTTTATTTTTGGGAAAGTATGTTATATCTCTAACTCTAAATATGATTGATTTTACTATTCAAAATATTTTAAACTATTATTTTTGTGATTTATTCTAATTATATTATAGCTGTAGAATAACTGAATAAAAATGACGGAAGATTGAACTTGTTATAAATGAGAATGAGATGTTTGATATTCCTTAAGAGCATTTAGAAGTGCAAAAAAGATAGCAAGTGATGTCGTTATAGATGAAAAACTTTCCTAATATGTTACTTTCATGTGTTAATCATGATTCTTAATTTGAAAATCTTCACTAAAAAAAATTAAAGCTTTGAAAATGAATTTACAATTTTCTATCAAACTTGTTCTATTAAAAATATATGACAAAATCATTCATGAAACCGTATTTTGCGTGAAATGGTGAGACATCCCGCATTCGAACGGAATGCTTATTTCTATATGAGAATTCTGATCGGAATCCATTTTGGTTTAAAATAAAATGATGCATTTAAGCCAAACATAAATCATTTACTAAACTTAAATAAATGTTTTTGTACATAATATATAATATGCATTTCAATCGGAATATGAATTCCGAACGATAATATCCGAGTGTAAAATGAAATTTCCATCAAAATACAGTCTAAAGTCTCATGCCATCTCATAAAAATACATTAGTATCATAGGATACTCCTAAAAGTATATAGCTATTTAAAAAAAAACTTGCTTAGTAACTTTTAGACAGTGTTTGTTTGTTTGTTTGTTTTTTTTTTTCCTTAGGGTCAGAAATAAAAATAGTTATATTTACGTAAAACGATAACTGAGTAGAAAACGTTGTAAGAAACCAAAAAACGTGTGTAAATGGGGGAATTCAAGCGAAAATACGAACGATAAGAAGCCCGCAACAAACCCAACGACACGAAACGACGCTGCACAACGGAACACGGTACTTGTCGCTTTGAAGGAGGAGTTTTTTGAGATAGAGAGAGAGTCGAGGGCGGACTTTTTTTGTGGGTTTCTCTCTCTACACTTTTGCTATCAGGTATGGTTTGCCCCCTTCGTTAAATTATCTTCTTGCTTCTGATGTTAACGGATTATGCTCTGCGCTTACCAAGAATCATATTGGTACTCGTATTGATCATTGATTTTCAATTTTGATTGGCTGTATTTGTCGCGATCAGTGTGCTGTTTGTGACTTGGGTTAGATTTGTTTTTATTTTTTTTTTATTATTCCTTCTGTTGGGTTTTGATTGATCAGTGATCGTTTTTATTATTTTGAACAAGAATGATGGGTTTGAGCTCTATGGGTAGTGGAGGAGGAGGAGGGAATTCATCAACATCAAATTTATCTGCTTCCGCACCTCCGTTTACTGTTGATAGATTAAACCCTAAGCCCAATTCAAGCCCTCTGTTGTCCAATACAAGCTCTCTGTTGCCCAATACAAGCCCTCTGTTGCATTACTCCGACTTGCCATATGTGGTTGAGCCCCTTAGCCACACGTCCCAGTATGCTCACCTTTCAGCTCCGAGGGTTGAGCCTGCAATTGATTCAAATGAGATCATTAGCGTGCCTGTATCAGATGCTTATCGATTTTCGGCTTCTGCATCTGCTAGTCCATCTGGCAGCCGATGGTCTGCACATAGTTCTGCATTTGGTGGCGATGTTAAGCCGCCTTATTATAACCCTTATGTTCCGCCTTTAGTTGGAGGTGAAAATATGTTGGGTGAGGATAAGGGGTCTCGTTACAATGTGGCACTTACTTCTGGATTGGGTGTATCATCTCAGCATGAATATACTCCAAGCTTGTTTGACTTGGAGTATGGACCGCAGTGGGCAGATAATTTGGCTTTTGATGATGGGAAGCAGGCTAAAGGGTTAGAATTTGATGGAAACTTCTCATCTGGGAAACAATATGTGGGCAGCTCACATGCTTTTGAAAATCAACCTTACAGAGGTATGTCTTTTTATCTCATACAATAAATGTGGCACATAAAATGAAATGTGTTTTGGCACTTTTTACCTACGTTAAGATGTGACTTCAGAGCTATTTTAGCTATAAATAATTAAAGTCTAAAATGATTTATGGTTGAAATCTGGAAGCTTCATTATCTGTTGGATTGCAGTCCCATACTGTGTCAACTATCCTTTTTTGCCATTCTGGCAACTTCATATAAATCCTTGTATCTAGAATAACCTGAACTTTTTGTGTACCATGATATTGGTGAAAGAGAGCACACAAGTTAGTAGTCCAGGTCCAGGAGCTTGTTCTTCCAAACCTTGCATTTCCACTTTCTAGTGAAAGTTCGTGGAGAAGGCGAACGGGGATTGGTAAGCAAGTTCAAGACTGCAAAGAAGGAATGCATTGTGGAAATGTGTTAAAATGGACAAAAAGAAAAGTTGCACCTTGATACCTTGTATGTTGTCTAACATCCGAAAGATACAATATCCAATTACCTTAGAAATGAACTTCACATTTTCATGTAGTATAATCTAATAATAAAATTTGAAGGCATAAATAACGAGTCTATAGATAGTGTTGTTTGTGTTTCTCTCTGACATTGTTTACTTTTGACTTAGGTTTCCATTATTTAGCTTGCTTACCTACGTGGGCGTGGGAGCGGTATACTTATTCTGTCATAATATTGGTCAAGTGTGATTTCAAAAGATGATGAGTGAATTATTCTGTGAATAAAATATCTTTATGTGTATTTTAAGACGAGTTATCACTAAAATTAGCATCTTCAATTGAAATTTCAGTTTCATTTGATGGTTGTTGTGTGGTCTTATTTCACTGAACTTCCAATGGTAGTAGTCTTTTTTTTTCGAAAGAAGAGCTTATCTAATTAAGATAGTAATGGTGCACTGTGGTGCATCTTCAATCTATAGATGTCCGCTTCACCATCTTGTATCTGTTTTCATGTTCAAATTATGAAGGTTAATGATTGCTATTCCGTGTCTATGTGCATGCATGCAGCCACATTACTATAGCTTCCCTATAGCAGATGTTTTCTTGTAAAGTAGTTTGCTTTATGAACTCTCATATAGTCATATAGTCTCTTAAATTGATTTTATGTAATTCAGGTGGGAGTGGCTGTGAAAACAGGAACCAGTTTAAGGAAGATTCTGGTGTTCTGTATAAAAACCTCATTCAGGTTTCTGACCGAGAAGTCTATACTGGGCCCTCAAGTAATGGATATATGGAAGACAAGTCATGCCTTGAGCATCACCTTGGCTTCTTTCACTATGATTCAAGTAAAACACTTCTCACAGCATCTAGTTCACCCTACCCGGACCCTTATTCTTCTGTAGTATCCTGTGCAATGCAGAAAGATTTTCCAAACTATCAAAATTCAATTAATCCATATGAAAAATGTGATAGGCCTGTTGATGCACCCTTTCCTGGTCGTGTATCAGTAGCAAGATCTTCACCAACAGTGGTCATTAGGCCACCACCAGCTACCAATTGGAATTCAGGACAAGGTGGTGCATCTCTTAAACCTGCTGGTGTCCACGTCGCGAATTCTGATTATACAAATCCCTCAAAGCCAAACGGTACTGGCCTAAAACCCAACCCCAAACCTGAAGGTGACTCTTTTGAAACAACAGTGCTCATTAGGCCACCACCAGCTGTTGTCAATTGGAATTTCAGACAAGGTGCTGCTTCCCGTAAACCTGCTGGTGTACACATTGTTGATTCTGATTATACCAATCCCTCAAAGCCAAATGATTCTGGCCTTAAACCCAACTACAAACCTGAAGGTGACTCTTCTGAAACAAGTTTTTTCAAATCCTCTATGCAATGGAGCTCTCATGATTCCTCAATTTCGGTGGAAGAATCTTCAAGTCCACTGCATTCTAAGGATACTTCTGATTGCAAGATTGAAGCACCCTTGGGATCTCAGATGCCAGAAGTAAATGTCTTGAGATGTTTTACTTCAAATGGAGGTAACATTCAAATGGTTAATGCCACTGCAGAGTCATCAGACTTATTGGATCATCACAACACAGCGGTAGATTCACCCTGTTGGAGAGGAGCACCGTCTTCTCAATTTTCAATGTTTGATATTGAAGCGGGAAATTCTAATCATGTCGAGATGAACTTGGATGAACATGGACTTGGCCATGGTGAGCATCAAAGTCTCATCTCAACAATTGATTCTAACAGAGTTCTCTCGGAGGAAGTTGAATGCAACATGGGAAATGAAAATGAATGTGGAAAACCTTGTGAAACGTTTTGTCGAGAGGAGGCTCTTGATGCAATTCGTTCAAATATGATGACAGAAGAACTTAACTTCCTGAACAAATTATCAAGTGTTTTTGATACGAAAGTTTCAGATGCTAAGACTTTATTTGGAGAAGATGGGTTTGGGACGACTGTTATTGATGTCTCTGAAGGTGCTGCTATTGCAGTTCATGCGGCTGAGAAGGTTCTCGCTTCACCAGCTTCTCAAGAAGATGCCTCTGAGCAGACTACAGTACCAGATCTGGGACTGGATGTACCATCAATTGTTAAGACACTACATAGTCTCTCAGAGTTCCTTCGATATCATATTTCAAGTGATGTCTGTTCGCTGGGGGAAGAAAATACTGAGACTCTCAAGCATGTAATAAGCAGCCTTAGTTCCTGTTTGAGTAAAAAAGGTATACAGGCCCAGGCAGCTAGTAACCCAGAGCCAAAAGGTCCTGTTGGGAAAACATTGGGTATAGTTGGGGATTCCTCTAGCATGGTATGCCTCAATCTCGGACTTGCTTAGCTGCATGAGCGATTTGTTTTTTTGGGTCAAACTGTTTCAGTCATTTTCTATCTTGTATAAAAACAAGTATAAATCTTTCGTTTGTAAATAATTTGAATGATTCTCTTTTTTTTGTCAGGGTATAATTTCACGAGATCTTCGTACCAGTAGTGACTCTCCAAATTCATGCACCAAGCCTGATTATCTGCATTTTCAGAAAGGGGAGATGAGTTTCATTTTTACAGGCAAGAAAGATGAGATATCACCTATCATTTTGCCGTTGAGGGATGACTTACACATAACTGGAGATGATGATGATGATATGGCCAAGGTGTGTGGTTTGCATCTAATATACAGTGTTTTCTGAGTATTTTGGTAAACGTAAAGGGACTGGAGTTCTCAGTCTGTTAGTTTGTAGATATAGTCTCGCTGTTTTAATTGGACATGCTTGCAGGCTATAAAGAAGGTCCTTGAGCAGAATTTCCATATAAACGAGGATATGCACCCACAAGCACTTCTTTTCAAGAGTTTGTGGCTTGAGTCGGAGGCTAAATTATGTTCCATCAGCTATAAAGCTCGTTTTGAAAGAATGAAGATTCAGATGGAAGAAATGAAACTCAAGGCTTCGAAAGGTTAGGTTTGCATTGTGATTAATGAGCATTTTGTTTTCCGCGGCTAATTAGAATGATCTGAATGTTCTCAGCAAATGAGGATAATGCAGAGATGACATCTGACCATTGCATGTCACCTGATCCGATCAATATGTCTGAGCCTCCTGAGGCTCGTGGTGGCACACTTCCTATACCCACCTCACCAAACAGTTGTACTTCTGGCATGAATTGGCATGCTGATGGTATTGAGGCTTCTGTTCTTGCTCGATTCAACATCTTGAAATGTCGGGAGGAGAACTCAAAACCATTAAACACAGAAGAGCAACAACGGTCTGTTATGGTTGCTGGTAAGCACGCAGATACGGTTATGGCCAGATTCAATATCCTGAAATCACGTGAGGAGAACCCAAAACCATTAAACTCAGAAGAGCAACAACGACGGTCTGTTATGGTTGCTGGTAATCATGCAGATATGGTTATGGCCAGATTCAATATCCTGAAATCACGGGAGGAGAACTCCAAACCAATCAGCATGGATGAGGAAAAACCACCTCAGGTGGTTAATGATGAGTTTGCAGTTGTCCGGACAAGCATCAGAAGTCAGTCAGAAGACGAAGCCTTAGATGTGGCTCTGCAACCTGAATCCCAGTGTGCGACTGGCTGTCACCCTGGAGGTAAATTCAACTCATATTTTGATGGTGCTGTGTATGAATTATCTCCGGCCCACAGCAGGGCTATCAATGAGAATAACTCGAGGTGGCGCGACAGTTCCTCGGAGTGGGAACATGTGCTGAAGGAGGATTTCTCATGGAAAAACTAGTGAATCTTGAATTCATTGTGGCCTAACTGCTAAAACGCTTCTAAGGGGCATGATTTCTTTCAGCACACTTCATGTAGAGTGAGAAAGTTTCTGGTCTCCTAAATGGCTGTCTGTGGATTCATGGTCTCTGTATATTTTCAAAACCTTGATCTATCTATGTACATTTCGTCAAAATTACTGCTTGTCCTAATTCAGAATCTATCGAAGTGCGAAAGGCATGCATTTCCATAACTGCTTTTAAGTTTCATAACATTGTAAACTGGTGTCCTGATTCACAGTGCAAAAGCCAAACATCAAGAATGCTGAGGATTGGTTTCATTTCTACATATGCTGCTAGAGATTCTATATATATACTCCCTCCGTCTCGTTTAAATAGGTCTTTTTCATTTTGATACATTAATTTCGGAGCTAGTGTTTTAGTAGCTAATAATAGTCTACCTTAAACTTTATCAAAGGGGATTGTTTGATTGCCAAAATCGGGTTGTACGTATGTATCACTATCATGAGGTAGCAGGTTTTCTCTAAGATTATCTCTAACAGCAACCATCAAACTACTTTAATATTTAATTATTTTTTCTATCTTCCTCATTATTAATATCATCTCAATCCAATTACAACAATTTTACATATTTTTATTAGCAGCCATAATATTATAATTTGATTTTATTTTTAAGATTAATATTAGTAGATATAACTAAAAATTATATGATGAGGTATATATGTTAATTTAAAAATAAAAATTACATGTATCAAAATTAGTCTTTATTTGTAGAAAAAAAAGTAGGAATTTGGTATATTTTTTGTTTATTTTTTATTTTATTATTTAATAGATATATCAATTTTTGTATTGTGTTAAAATAAATTTTGTTAACCAATAATATTGTGACAAGTTTTTTGATTTAATTAGTTAAATAATAAAAAAATAAAGAAAAAGTTGTGGGCCATACCCATAGGGAATGCAAGTGGTTGAATTTTGTTTTGAGGCAACCGCGGTCGCTTCACCTCATTTAATTAAAGATTTTTTTTAAAAAAATATTTTGCTGAGTTGGTGGTTGACCTCTGCTTAATTGGTCTCCGCTAGAACTAGTATAATCGCTCCTCATTCTGTTATTAACCTTGCACTTGATGAAGTAATCTAAATGGTACTCTCTCCGTCCCGCCAGATTAGTTCATATTTCCATTTTCGTCTGTCCCATCAGATTAGTCCACTTTCCTAAAATGGAAAAAAATCTTCTCATATCAATAAAATATTAATTCCACTATACTCACAAACATTGATTTCTGTGCCAAAATCAAACTGGACTAATCTAATGGGACGGAGGGAGTATATTGCTTTTCTTGTATTCTAAACATAACGACTTTTGAACTAGTTTAGACTTTCACTACAGCAGTCTAATGTTTTTACAATGTCAGCAGCTTGAGGAATGGTTTTATCAAGGTTCGTATGGTTTAGTGGAGAACATAGTGAAACAAGAAATCAGAAATGGAAATGATGAATATGGGCCATTTTTGAGTTTTATATGGTTATTATTATGCTAGTGGGATTCCGAAGAATAGACAGAGTGATTGATCATCAAAACATCTCCCAACTTAGGATACAAATAGTTAGTTTGTTATGGATTTGAATTACATTACAATAATACATTCTATTTAATAAATTTGGGCAACCCTAATCCAACCTCAAAATCACCAAATTGGTCTCGTTAGCTGTTTTTTTCTTAAAATATAATTATAATTTTATTTTTTTTATTAATATTTACATAATGAAATATAATACTAAATTAGTTTACAAATTAGTAATTGCTTATGCTCTGCATGCATGCGCTAGGCCCTACCCAAATGTTCAACTAATGCATAGCGAGTTTTGCAATTATGGTTATACACAATATGCTCTCAAGAACATCAACATTTGGCATGGATTGACAAAATTTTGTAGAGAAAATAACCTCCTAATTAATACAACAGAAAATCTGGGGGCACATTTTCATTCTCAACCAGATTGTCTAGTTAGTTAATCAAGATAATGACTTCAATTGTAGGCTAACACTTAATCTGGTTAGGTGGTTAACTCCATGATAGCCCTGCTGCTTGTGTCATCAGCAGGCTCTTCTTCATCCGCCTCCGCAGCTACTTCTGACTTGGGCATCCTGAATTGGGAGCTCAAGACCTCGATCTTGGCCTAGGCTTCGAGATGAAGAGTAATATCTGCAAAATTTGTGGCTTTGATTAGACTCAACACATCACACAAGAAAGAAGAGTTTCAACAGAGAGTTGCAGAGAAGGATCACGTTTTTGGTTCTC
>JAPKLW010000644.1:213716-239385 GCA_026898455.1 Plectranthus barbatus | reverse complement strand
ATTCATGGACACATGTTCAGCCATGAACGCACCCCTATATATATATATATATATATATATATATATATATAGAGTAGTGATCATATGAGAATAGTTTTTAGTATGAGAAATAAGAATAAATTTTAGCCTTTGATTTTGTGATTTCAACGCTCATGATCCATTTTACTCCGTGTGCAGTTTTCCTCGATTATCCTGCAGTTTTGCAAAATTAAGGTTATTTTTGTAATTTTAGCTTTTTTTTAAAATCTGAAATAGTATCTCATTAGATTTTTTATTCCTTTCTTCGCGCGATTTGATTTCTTCTTCCTTCTTTGTTCGAATTAATTTATATTTCTTTTGTCGATCAGATTTTTTTCTTTGTTTCTGGATTTTGCATTCGTATTCGGTCTCGACGTTGTTAATTATGCATGAATATAGTTTAAAAAAATTTGTTTTATTCAGATCGATGTTCATTTTTTCTATTATATTGTGCATCTTTAGTGTTAACTTTGTGCATTTTTGTATCTTACATGTTCATTTATTCCTTCTTTGTTCGAATTGATTTATATTTCTTTTGTCGATCAGATTTTTTTCTTTGTTTCTGGATTTCGCATTCGTGTTCGGTCCCGACGTTGTTAATTATGCATGAATATAGTTTAAAAAAATTTGTTTTATTCAGATCGACGTTCATTTTTTCTATTATATTGTGGATCTTTAGTGTTAACTTTGTGCATTTTTGTATCTTACATGTTCATTTATTCCAAAGTGTGTTAATAAGATGAAGCATTTTTTTTTTTGAGGAAAAAGATGAAGCATTTTAAGGGCATAGTTTTAAGAACTGTTGATGTTGGTATTGAGTTTTATAGAGACTACGCTCGTGTTGTTGATTTGAAGAAGAAGATGTTTGATTTTTTTTTTAATTCGTATTTATGTAAAAATGAAGTAAATCGGGCTAAAAATGAAGTAAATTGGGCTAAAAATGAAGTAAATCGTGCTTAAAATGCAGGTTGCTGTTTGTGTTTGAGTAGTTTTACAGTTTTAGCCTTTAAAGACTAAAACTGCACGAGCGTTTTTCAATATGCTGAGAATGAATCCAGTTCGTCGATTTGATGAGATGGACGCGCGAGATTTATTCTTATTTCTCGTAGTAACTCCTATTCTCACCTGATCACTACCCTATATATATATATATATATATATATATATATATATAGGGACTTAATCCAATGAGAATAGAGAATATGAAAATACTACATTATATCCTCGCTATACTTCATTTTAACATCAAAATCATTCAGTGAAAAAATATTCATTTTAACCTCAAAATACTTCATTTTCATTTTATCTTCCATTTTCTTCATTTTATCTTCGATTTCATTCATTGTACTTTTTAGCCTTCAGTTTTTCTAAAATACTGTTCATTTTTATCTTCTTTTTTTTTTCATTTTATCTTAAAATTACTTCATTTTCTATTCTCATGTTCTCACGTTAACAACTATTCTCATATGATCAGACCTCTCTCTCTCTCTCTCTATATATATATATATATATATAGGGGTGCGTTAAAGTGACAAGTACCCCTTTAGATGGGAGATGAGAATGAATATGGGCCATTAAAAACAAGATATGAACGGTTAAGATCATTTTGGGGTGCGTTATTAAAAACCTGCATTCGGTAGAATAAAAAACTTGCAAATTAAGGGTAATAATGGCAAAAAAAAAAGTCACAACTACCCTGAATAACGTTGAGCCCTTCTTCAAGCAGCAGTTTTAGGATCTCGATAGGTGGACTGGAGGTCGACACACAACACTTGAGCTATCCATTAGTCGTAAACTGCACTCAGGAACAAATACTTAGTCCGTCAAGTAGAGGCTCTGAGTCCAATTAAAAGAAGTTAGTGCCCGGTTTACCAATAATGTAAAGGTGTTAGAGTTAGAGTTTGACAATTTTGACATAATGGAATTAAGAGCCTCTAATTTTTAATTCCGCTATGTCAAGTTTTTCGAACTCTAACTCTAAAACCTTTACATTTTTTGTCAACTACTTGACGGACTAAGTATTTGTTCTTGAGTGCAGTTTACCATTAATGGGTAGCTCAATTATAGCGTGTCGACCACCGGTCCTAGAATGTGATGAAAGCAACTTTGCCTTATGGAAATCACGGATGAGGATGTAAGTCAAGTCAATTGATGAAAGATCGTGGACTGCTGTTCTTGATGGCTGGTCAGCCCCAAAGATGGAAATTCCTGATCCAGAAGATGCGACGAAAACAATTACAGTAGCTAAACCTGAAGTACAACGGACGACCGATGAATGATTGGTGTCGAACTGTAACTCTAAAGCACTTAATGTGATTTTTGTGTCTGTAGATGTGCCGTGTTTTAGGTTAATTTCAAGCTTCTCTGAAGCCAATGATGCATGGCTCATCCTGCAAGGAAAATCTGAGGGAACAACCTGTGTCAGAAGAACAAGGATGAGATTTCTAACAACAAAATTTGGAATCTGCGAATGGCTGAGGAAGAAACAATCTCTACCTATTATGAAAAGATGACAACTATGGCTAATCAAGATCAAGCTTTGGGAGAACCAATCAGGAACGAGCGTCAAGTAAGTAAGATGTTGAGGTCACTTCCGGAAAGGTTCAACATCAAGATTTCTGCTATTCAAGAAGCTCGAAATATTGAGGCCTTGGAAATTTATGAACTGGTAAGTATTCTCACAACTTTTGAAATGAACTTGACAGACCAAATGCAGGAATACAAACCAAAGGGTTCAAGAAGCATTGCTCTACATGCTGGAAAGAGCAGCGTCGAAGAATCATCAAGCAAACAAAGATTAACCTTCCAAGAAGAGTCAGAAGATGAGGACCTAATTGATTAGGAAAATCCCAGTATTGCACTTATCACTAAATAGTTCAACAAGTTGGTGAAAAATATGAAGAAGGGAAACAACAACTTTCGAAAGGGAAATCCCTCATTTTCTACTCCGCCTGCTCTCTCTAACACCTCTGGTGCTTCTAAATAGGGAGGCAACTCGTCCTCAAAAAGGGGTATAAATCCTTTCTCTGATCCTTCTACTTATGATACTGTGAAATGTCATGGGTGTTCATGTATATGGCATTATGCGAATGAGTGTCCAACGGTGATGAGAAGGAGAAAGTTAAAGATTAACACCACTCTCAGTGATGACTCTGACACTGAAGATGAACCTAAAAATTCTGAACAAGTGATACTACTTGTGTCCATAGAAGAGCATGAAGAACCAATGGACTTAGAAGCTTCTAATGATGAAGAGGAAGACCAACCAATGGAAGAAGATCTAGTTGAAAATCCCAGTTCAAATGTCTTACCCATTGAGAATGCTACAAATTGATTTTTTTCATTCTGACACTGATCTTTTCTCTTACTCAGAATGTTCAAGTGTTGCTCGGGACATTAGTCCTGCTGTTTCTGCAGCATCAAGAGAAATGGATCAAATCTGCAGTCCCTTCAACATGGTTGGCAAGAAGTATGAAGAACAATCTAGAGAACTTGCTGAACTGAGAGAAGAGAATCTAAAGCTCCAGCGTCAGATCCACAGATTGGAAGCAATCCTCACTCGCAAGGACCTGGTAGTGTCAAAGTTAAAGGAAAATGTACAGGATGTTGATCTTGTCTTTGATAAAATCAACAAAGGTAAAGGTAAACTTGATGAGATATTGTCAGTCAAAGTCTCTGATAGTAGTGGTCTAGGGTATGACAAGCTTAATTCTGTTTATTCGGAAATGTTTAACTCTTAACAATATAATGTGAAATTTACTAAAGAAGAGTCTAACCCCTCTGAGAAACTTGTTAAAGAAAAATCAAAGGTTTTCATATGCAACTACTGCAATCGAATGGGTCGTATTAAACCTTTCAGTAGGGTTAGAATTGCTGATGAGAATAGGAAATTGAAGGATGATCAATGTTGTGTTGTATATACCTTCTTGAAAACTAACATTGCAGGAACTTAATATTTCGATAGTGGATGTTCCAGGCACATGATTGGGGATCGATCATGCCTCACCAATTTCACTGAGGTAAGTGGAGGATCAGTCACATATGGAGGAGGTGCAAAAGGAAAAATCACTGGAAAGGGAACACTGAATAAGTCAGAGTTTCCCAAACTTCAACACGTCCTATAAGTTGAAGGTCTAATGGCTAATTTGATTAGCATTAGCCAACTATGCGATGATGGAATGACGGTCAAGTTTAACAAAGACACCTGTGAAGTCTATGACAAGTCAAACAAGTGTGTGATGCTTAATGACCAAGACCGATGAATGTGATGTCTGGCACCAAAGGTTTGGACATGCCAGCTTAAGAAACGTGAGAAAACTTCTTGTGGCCGATGCTCTCAAAGGTGTATTTCAACTTAAGTCGACTACGTATGTGAACCTTGTACTAGAGGTAAACAAATTCATGCCTCTCATCCTATTGTTAAAACAATTAATTCCAAATCTTGTCTTGAATTGTTACATATGGATTTGATGGGGCCGATTGAAGTCGAGAGTATAGACAAAAAGAAATATGTGCTTGTGTGTGTCGATGATTACTCTAGGTTCACATGGGTTGAATTTATGAGAGAAAAAACTAAAACCTTTGAACTCTTCAAGAAACTTTATAAATGGCTTAGAAGACTTTATGATCTGTGTATTGCTCGTATAAGAATTGATCACGGCAGGGAATTTGAGAACGAAAGTTTTTCCAAGTTCTATGAGAAGAAGGGTATAACCCACGAGTTTTTAGCACCTAAAACTCCTCAACAAAATGGTGTTGTAGAAAGGAAGAACCAAACTCTACAAGAGATGGTTAGAGTTATGCTGCACTCTAAACATCTAGCAAAGAAATTGTGGGCTGAGGCAATCAATACTGCGTGTCATTTGAGCAATCGGGTATACCCAAGGTACAAAAATGACTCCCTATGAAATTTTGAATGGTAAGAAACTCAATCTCAAATACCTCCATGTGTTTGGTTGCATCTTTTATATATTAAATGGCAGAGACTATCTAACCAAAATTGATTATAGAAGTAACAAGGCGTTGTTTCTAGGTTATTCACGCAACAATCGTTTGTTTCTAGGTTATTCACGCAACAATCGTGCATACCGAGTGTTAAACTTAGAGACTAACACCATACAAAAATCTGTCAATGTGGTCTTTGATTATGTAGGTACAATACTGGACAGAGGAAATACTGAAGAAATCTCACATCTCATTGAAAATGTACCTGAAAGTGCTGGCAGCAAAGATGATATACCTTCAACAAGTGCCAGCCCAGAGAGTCAGACTCAGACTCTGACACTGATCATAACTCTGACACCTTAGTGTCAAACCCAGATGGACGAGAACCTCAACTTTATATCAAGAAAAATCATTCGGTATCGCTGGTTATTGGTAATGTTTTTGAAGGAGTTAAAACCCACAAGAAAGATTCAGAGAATTATCGAGAGATGGTAAAGATGGTTTGTATGTCATCCAAGTTTAACCTTCTTCACTCTTTGTGTTACTTGTATTTGATATAACCTAAGACTGTCAGTGAAGCACTACGTGATGAACATTAGATAAAGTCTATGCAAGAAGAATTACATCAGTTCGAAGTCAATGATGTATGGATGTTGGTGCCTCGACCGAAGGACAAGAACGTGATTAGCACAAAATAGATTTTTAAAAACAAGACGGATGATAAAGGACACGTGTTCAAGAACAAATCAAGATTGGTTGCTCAAGGATACACACAAGTAGAGGGAGTAGATTTTGACGAGACTTTCGCACCTATTTCCAGACTAGAATCAATTCGCTTTCTTATTGCTATTGTATGCTCGCTAATATCTCCCTTTTTCTGATGGACGTCAAAAGCGCCTACATGAATAGAATTTTGAATGAAGAAGCTTTTGTAGAACAGCCAAAAAGGTTTAAAGATTCAACAAAGCCTGATCATGTTTACAAGTGAAAGAAAGCACTTTACGGGCTTAAGCAAGCACCACATGCGTGGTATGCTAAGTTAACTAATTTTCAACTTGAACTTAATTTCATGAGAGGTAATGCAGACAAAACCCTTTTTCTTAGACATACTAATAGGGATTTTATGGTTACACAAATTTATGTTGATGACATCGTGTTTGGTGCTACCAATGTCAAACTTGTTGATGACTTTGTCAAAAATATGTCTGACACCTTTGAAATGAGTATGGTAGGAGAACTTAGCTACTTTCTAGGACTTCAAATTAACAATCTAAAGAAGGTGAGTTTGTTTCTCAAAGTAAGTATGCTGTTAATCTGGTCAAAAGGTTTGGTCTTGAATCTGCAAAACATATGAGAACTCCAATGGGGTCGAGTGATAAACTTTGTAGAGATGCTAGTGGAGTCAATGTTGAACCCACCATGTATAGAAGGATGATTGAAAGCTTGTTATATCTCACTGCGAGCAAACCTGATATTTTGTTTAGTGTAGGTGTTTGTGCCAGATATCAGGCCAGTCCAAATGAATCGCACCTAAAAGCAGTGAAGGGAATCATCCGCTATATTTCTGGAACAACTAACATGGGAATTTGGTTCACAAAAAACTCTGACACTAACATAGTTGGATACTGTGATGCAGATTGGACAGGTGATGTTGATGATAGGAAAAGTACAAGCAGAGGAGGGTTCTTTGTTGGAGGAAACCTAGTTTCTTGGAGTAGTAAGAAACAAAATTGGATCGCACTTTCTGCTGCCGAAACTGAGTATATATCAGCTGCAAGTGGATGCACACAACTCCTCTGGATGAAACAAATGCTAGATGACTACGATTTGACCTCTGATACTCTAACCCTTTTGTGTGATAATGCAAATGTCATTGAAATCTCTAAAAACCCTATTCAACACTCTAGAACTAAACACATAGACATTAGGCACCATTTTATTAGGGATTTGGTAGATAAGAATTTAATCTCATTGAAATATGTAACGACAAAAGACCAAATAGCTGATATTTTTATGAAAGCTCTTGATTTTGAAAGATTCTATTTTTTTTGAGAAATGCTCTCGGAATGTGTAATTCTCCTCGTTGAGAATACACTTCCTCTTCAAATAAATTTTTTTGGTTTTTGTCAAAGTACGTGTTAAAGTTTGCAAGGTTTACTGACTAGTATGTTACCTGTTATAAAACTAAAGGCACAGATTGAGGTCATTTGGTTATAAAATATGGTTGTTTTGATCTGATATCTTTTCTGCAAGTAAAGTACTATGAACAGGATGATGTTAGAACACTGATCATGTGGAACAAACAAGCTGAAAGGTTATTCAGATTAATTTTCTCAAATTCAACAAGTACTGGAAATTGGACATGGTTAGGCACACAATTTCTGTGGAAAATGTTTGATTTTTGTCAAGTATCTTGCATGAGTTTGACACTGAGGTGTTGAACTTTTAACTGATTTACTTTAAAAATAATTATCGTTTTAATAAAAATCGTTTGTATTTTAAGAGCTTTCGAATAAGTTATTTGCTTTTTATTCGGTTATTTAAATTTCAAATCAAGAGATTGTATCATATCTGTTTTCAAATCCCGAATTTTTTGGTCCTTTTGTTAGTGGGTTGAAATATTGAGTTGTTGAAATATTTAAATTGTGGTTAGGGTTTCCTAATTTTATGCTTTCCAGATTTTTAGATATTTCCGTTGGGAGTGGGTCTATTTTATAACAATATATTGTTTTCTTTACTTTTACCTTTCACATCGAAGTTTTTACCTCTCACCCCCTTCGAGGATCGTCATTTGCTCTCCTCCCTCCCCTCTCTCTCTCTCTCTCTCTCTGTTTTTCGTGTTTCAATCACAGGCACTCACCCTTCTCCTCAAAAATGGCCGGCAATCCACAAGAGGCTTTCAACGAATTTCTTCAAAAATCTCTCGTCTCCCCTGAAAGCATACAGTGGTTGAAAGCTTCTCTCCCTCCTTCTTTTCTTCAATCCGTAATGGCGGCCATTGAACCTTCCTCCTCATCCACTCAAATCCCATCTGAAAATCCACCATCCTCGCCACCAAAACCAAACAGCCCTACTGAGAGAGAAGTCATTGAACCCAAAATTCCTAAGCCTTCCACCAAACCCACACACTCAAAGCCCTCTGAACCTGAAATTGAAACCAATCCCGCACCAATATACCCTACTGTGCTTGAAATCGAACCCACTCCACCTGAAAATCAACCACCGCCATCGTCTGACACCACTGTTGTTAGAGACATCATCGTCGAAGTCAATAAATAGAATGAGGAAATCCTGACTGAGGAAGCAGTGAATCAAGTATTTCAAGGCAAATTCGAGAACCCCATCAACCTAGATGACCCGGGTGAGCTGAAATCGAATGGGGCCAGTCTAAAAGAGTCTGGTACAGTTCAAATGCCAGAGAGGATAAATCAAGGAAGAAGGCCACTGCCAAGCGCAAGCAGAAGCACAAGACCCGCAACTTTCAGATGAGCCTTAAAGACTCGCCACATCAAGATGTTGAAAGCCAAGAAGGTGTTGCAGAGGAGCCTGAGCCTCAGTCTGACAAGGAGGTGTCAGACTTTGGTTCTTTTGATGAGTGTGCTTCAAACGAGGACTACAAGATGAATCCTTTGGAGATGGAAGAAAGCACTGATGATTCCGCTGACTCTGCGAAGAAAACTAAGACAACTGGTGTTGAATCTGAGAATTCCTCAAAAGGAACAAGGAAGGGGAAAAGGAAGCAAGCAACCCCTCAGTCCCTCAGCAAAGCCAAGTCAAAGAAGAGCACCACCTCCATCTCTGATGTGGTTGTTGGCCTAAAGAAACTGAAGAAGGAACCAGCCTCAAAGCCCGAATCATCTAACTCGAAAGGCACTCAAAGTGCACAAGGTACCCCTGCTCTTGATGATGATGATAGTGATTATGATGCTGAGAAAGCTTACAATGATAGGCTATATCATTATGGGGCTAAGAGTGTTTTGAATATGTAGACTGAAAAAGAGTTTAAAATTGAGAAAATTATGGATTCCTCGCACTTTGAAAAATATGGGTTGGATGTGTTGCTAGCTAGGAGAGGTTTGATTGATACTGTGTCAAAGTTTGCTGAGTTTGAACCTTCAGTAGTTAGAGAATTCTATGCAAATATGATTAAGGATGAGGTGTTTGTGACGGGGAAGGCAAAGTTTTGAAAAACTTATGTCCGAAGGTGTGTCATTTGGTTTGATGCAGAAGCAATTAACATCTTTCTTGGTCTTCGGTCCATTGACATTAAACCAAACTCTGCCTCTGATGAGAGGGTGATGCTAGAGGAGATAATCGGTGGGAAGATGGCATCCATGGTTCTCACTTGGAAATATGCTGCCCTGTACAAGATTACAATCTGCAATTGGATTCCAAACAAGAATGCATTTGTGCTTACAAGAGAGTAGGCTGATCTGATTTACAGGATTGGTAAAGGTTTACCTTTCAACCTTGGTCAACATATTTTTACTAACATTTTTCGTGCAGTATCTAAGCAAGATAATACTTTCCTTCCCTATCCATGTCTGATCTATGCACTAGTGAGGTCCTAAGGTGTTAAAGCACAAGGAGAAGATGTGTTATGCGACCCTGCACCTCTGGTGTTCAAGAAAACCTTGACCCGTATAGATAAGAGAGTCAAGGATCTTCCAAGATGATGATGAGATGGATGAAGAACCTGCTGCTGATATCAAATCCGCCTTGTTTTCCAAGATCTTCCACTCCAGAGATGAAGCTTTGAAAAGGCTGCCTATCCTCATCATGAAGATGGAGCAAAATCTAGCAGAAATGAAGACCATCTAGAATGGACTTCGCCTTCCTGCTTCCATTCAGGGGGAGAAATGACCAGAAGATCGAGTGGCGGTCCAGGACAAAACTTGGCAGGATCTCTCTGTGTCAAAGTCTCTTCTGCTACTGCTGTGTCTCTAAAATAATTTCTAAATTTAAGTTTGTTTTTTAATTTCTAAATTTAAGTTTTTTTTTAATGTTCTGCTGGATAATTTAAATTACTATTGTTTTTAAGATAGTTTTGAGATTTAGGGGAGTTACTTTTTAACCCTAGTAATATTTTTTAATGCATCTTTTGTCTTTCTTTATCATGGTTGATCCATCTTTACTTATGTGTTATGGTTGATCCATATCTTTATTCATTTATCATGTTTGAACCATGCGAAGTTTGTTTTTGGGAATAGCAGCAGGAAGGATAAGTTTAAGGGGAAGATTGTTGGTGCCAGTGTTAGACTTTTCCAAAGTCTAACACTGACAGTTTGACACCCTTGTGTTAAACTTATCCTTCCATGTTGTAACCTGGCGGTTACGGTCATTTCCTTTTTTTTAGGGTTGCGTATCTAAACCCTAATTTCGGTTTTTCTGAGATCCTAAATATCTGGGATCGTGCATATAATATACCTAACTGTATATTACTATTATTTTCTATTTTATCTTTTAAGGAAAATAATGGGAGTGCCTCCACAACTTAAAACCACCCCACGTGAACTTGGTGGAGCTTCGAGATCGTGCAGCGAAGCAGGTGGACGTGGGAAGTGATCAGGGCCACGACTGAAAGCGTGGCCAATGAGAATGTGCGTTCCAAAAAGGCTGAATAAATAGGAGATTCGAAGATTGAAGACATTGAGCTTTTGGGATTAAGTTAGAGCATTTGAGCAAATTTCTTCAAGGTATTCGGATCTCAATCCTCACAAGTCATTTCAGCACAAGTCTTACGATTCTAAGGTGAAATTTATCTCCGGAAAGTGAATCCTACGGTAGAGGAGCTTTTAGAATTGTCTGTGTTGATTTATTTGTGAGCTTTTGTTGAATTTCTTTAAGGGAGTGAATCAAGTAGAAATTCAATATTATTTTTGTAATTTCGTTTTACTTTGTAATTCTGAATTTCATAGTAAAACTATTTTTGCCGTGAGGCACTCATGGGTTTAGTAATAAACCCGTGAAATTTTTTAATTTCGCTGTGTCAAACTTTTCAAATTCTAACTCTAACACCTTTACATTTTTTGTAAACCGGGCACTAAATTCTTCCACACTCCAACCTATCTGCATCACAATATGTAATCACTAACGAAATCAAGGCCGGGGAAAGAAGTGACGGCAGAATGTAACATACAGTTATAAGAAGAATGATCATAAATGTCTGTAAACATAATATTTGAAAATAAACAAAAAATGTCCAGCAACGATACTTAAGCATTTCGCCTGAAAAATAAGAAAATAAATCCGTCGTCACACAGCTAAATGAACAACAGTAGAATCTAGAATGCAACCAACTCGCCGAATAAAACGTCAATAAACAACACACTCAATAACCAAAAAAAAAAAAGATATGCTAACAAAATGAGAGAGAGAGAGAGAGAGAGAGAAAGTATGACCTAGAGAGTTCCGACGTCCTTGTCATCGTCCGAATCCTCAACATCATCATATTCATTCATGCTCCTCTTCTTCCTTCACGTCCTCCACCGCTGGCTCATCCTTCACCGGAAAATAAAAACTTTTTTCAACAAATATAAATCAAGTAGTGAGAATTCATACATCAAACTTCTTCTCGGTTAGAATCTCTTCAACGAGGGGAGCAGGCATGGTTGATGGCGGTGTTGGGATAAGTGACTGAGTTTGGTTTACGTAACAAATGAGATCAGAGATAAATAACCATTGCCTTTCTATTCGGAGGTTTCAGTTTTGGGCCTCGCAACTAATATTTTGGGCTTCACTTCTCTAAAATCAAATCTTCTCTGTATTCCATTTGTGAGAAATTTTTTTAAAAATTAAAATAAATGTAATCACGTTATATTTTTATTCCAGAAACAAAAGAAAGTTTGCCAATCAAGTATAAAACCCGACTTCTTCGATTTTAACCTTTTTTATCGTAATAAATTAAGCTCAACATGAAAAACCCTAATCAAACTGTTTTCCGTAAAGATCTGAGATCCATTTGATTTAGTTTTTGTATTTTCTGATTATCTTGATTAACTTAAAACCATATTTAATAAATGTCATACGTAGAAACTGATTATAATGTCTCTATTTGTTTAAAAAGAAAAAAAAAATCATATATTTAGTGTGTAACTGAACATAATCGAGTCGAGTAGTGTCTTTTTCAAGTTTAGTTCGGTTTTTTTTAGTCGAGTCTAAACGAACTTTCTGAATTTAGATTATATTTAAAATATTCATTATTTTCTTGAAAGAATACTTATTCTAAAAATAATATAAAAATAATATCATATTCATGCTCAAATTTAATTTTCTCATATAATTAAAAATATATATTGTACTTGTTACTCTTATATAATGAAAAATATTATTTTTAAAATTAATAATTCTAAATTTCATACTAATTTTAGCTAACAAACTCAAGAATTGAATATTATAAAGCTTAAATTTGGTCCGTTCAATAAACGAACTTTACTAAACGAGCTCGAATGAGCTTTTATTAAATCGAGACCCGAGTAGCTCACAAACAATTTAATTCTTTAATTACAACCCGACCTACATATATTTACCATTAATCTATCTATCAAATGCAATGAATAAAATTCATTACTACTTAAAAGAATTTCATTTTTTACTGTTTGATGCGATAACTTCTATATATTTCTATATTTTGTAAGCTTGTCAAGACATTTAAATTTTATTATGAATTATAAAAAGGGTGATTCTAAACGTAGCCACATTTTTGCTTAACACAGCCCCTTAAAAAAAATAAAAATTTAAATTATAATACAAATTTATCCATATAGCCCCCAATATAATTTTTTAATTAAAAGATAAAAAACAAACTAAAAAATATAACCACCATCTCCATCTACATAAATTTAGGTCTATTCTTTACGAAAATTAAAAACCCCAACCCCATCCTATGAAAATCAAAATTCCAACGGGTGTTTCTAACCTACATCCATGCGTGGGCATTGCCTTGAATCTTTAATCTTGTTTCAAATACATTATTTGTAGCCTGTAGTACTAAATCTTCATGTCTCCTAAGTCTGAAATTTTTGGGGAATTGTTGTATCTAAAATGAACATTCTCCTTTTGTGAACTTTTTCATTCTCAGTACCAAACAAAGTTTTGGTCGAAAATATTGAGCCACCTCTTGCTTAGTGTCTCAAGATTCTTCATTTTGAAGCCATGTCAGAGTTCCACAGTTCACCGAATATCAATCAAACAGAAGATGAGAAACAGACAAGCCTGTAATGTTAGTCGTAAAAAATCCTTTAGATTATTGAATATTTGGTTTCAACAACTTGTTCTCTTGCATGTATTTGAAACTTCGAGGCAATATTTTCACATGTTGGTTGGTTGCGTTAATATATTGGAGTTCTAATTTTTGGGGTTTGATTTTTGTTTCGTGTGGAAGACGATGTGATTACATGTTTGAGTTTATTTTTATTATTTAAATAAAGTTGGAGGCTATAGGGTTAGAATTGTAATATTTCTCATAAATTAAATTTTTATTTTTTGAAGGGGCTATGATTAGTAAAAACGTGGCTGCATTTAGAATTACCCTTATGAAAATTATCAACTTTTTTTAGAGCCAACTCTTTACAATTTTACTATAAAGAAAAGGGCATATTTAAACATCAACTAAAGTAAAAATAACACACGTCAATTTTACCCGAAATATACGGATTAGTCCTATTAACCTGAACCAAAATGAAGATTAGGGTTGAAATATTTTAACCCGAAATCTTTTTTAACTAAAATGCCCAAGATCGAATAACCTGAAGTCCGTTTGAGTTGAGCCCGAAAATCAATAAGTTGGTCACATTGACCTTTTATTTTTTTTTAAATAATTATATTGCCAAAACATATTTATATTTTTTCAATATCACATTTCTTGATTTTGTTTTTAAGTTACATGATATAATTAGTTTATAAGAGATATTTAGATCCATGAAAACTATTTAATCATGTAGTTAAAATATATACAATATTGATAAAATAATATATATTTTTAATATTTAAATGCATGAATATATAAAGACTATGATACATTTTGAGTTCTTTTTAAGATAAATTAAATATTGGTCGGCCTGAAAATCGATTGATTAAAGTTATGATCAAAATTCTTTGGAAAAATTATCAAAATGAACGAAACCCTAGACATGTGGACACTACACTAAAAAAACCCTAGAATGTGGACAAAAGTAACCATTTCGAATGTATCAGATTCGAACCGTGTAAAAATTGTGAATATTTTATTGGTTTGAATTTGACACATTTGAACTCCTTTTCTTTTATAATATTATATTATTTATGTTAAAATATTAATTTATTTTTACATTTTTTTCTTCATGCGCGAATGAATGTATAATGTTTCATAATAATAATTCTTCTACTAAAATCAAACTAAAATACATGAAATTGAAGATAATAAAATAAAAATAAATAGAGAATGTTCTACTCGTCATCACCATAGTCATCGTCAGCATCACCACCAAAGTGTTCATCAACATTGTATTCTTTATAGCGTGTACCATCGGCATTGTAAATACGATGAATTGGAAGCCTATCTGATGGACGATGAGAATAAGGACATTTTCTTGCAATATGACCAGGATTTCCGCATCTAGTGCATTTTTTTCCACCCCTACGCATCTGGCCTTGATAATCTATGTTCATTCGGTAGCGTCCTTTGCATGTGCAAGACGGATTGGATTCGACTTGAGCCGCCATCCAAGATTCACAGTGTGTGAGTTTCCAGGAATCGGATAAAAACCCCCACTGAACTGTGCACACCATGCTTGAATGGTATAGTAGTGATGCACCAAATCAAGTGGATGATCCCCCCTTGCTTGAGAAACGGTAATTGCGTGAGAGCAAGGGAACCGCATTGCCTGCCACTCCCTGCAAGAACAAGATCGTTGTGGATAGAAGATAGAAAAAGTTGGTCATCGCTCACCTTGTTCTGTGCTATAGGTGTTGACCACTTTGTAAACCTGGTTAGCAGGATTGTACAATCATACCACATGCTCGTTGGCCGTCAATCGACTCTTCATGAACCGGTCATGTTGGTAAGGGGGAAGTGAAGTATTGCAAGTGCTGAGCTCATTATGGGCACGCTCGAAGATCCTTGATGACTTCTCTAGAGTGGATTTTACGATGGCTTGAATCGGCAAGAAGTGACAACCTTTGAGAGCATTGTTGTAACTCTCAGCGATATTATTTGTCGCGTTGCCCCAACGATGCCCTCCGTCCTCATAGAGTGTCCATTTGTCCGCTGGATAACGATGCAACCAATCATATGCAGCACAGTTTATATCCCACAAATCAGACCAAGCTCTATTGTACTCCTTCCCATCAAATGGTTGTCCGATCCTGGTGCAAACTTGCTTGAACCCACTCGTCTTGAACTTATCCAATAAATTGGAGCAAAGATGGCGAAGACAATATCGATGACATCAAGATTCAGGAAAATGCTCAAAATATGACTAAAATGCATCAAGGAGACCGGTTGTCGGTTTGACATAATGCACATCGGTCATGATTTTAGAACGTTGAGGCGCAGGTGCTTAAGAAACCATCTCTAACTGTGGGTGGACTCTTCATCGATGAGGGCGTAAGCGAGTGGGATTATGTGATTGTTGGCTGTCTTGGTCACAACTAGCAGCAACTTCCCTTAATACGACCCACGCAGGTGCGTTCCGTCCACCATCACCACTAGATGTGAGTGCTGATACGTGGCGATGCATGCACCGAATGCCCAAAACATATACCGGAATGTCCTCTGCGCCATGTGCTTTTCATTCTTGAGGAATTTCCATACCACAACCGTATCTGGATTGTGTTGGCATAGGCTAGCCATGAACCTGGCAGCTCACGGATGTTGGTTTCCCAGTCGCCGTAGAGAGCCTCCAACGCTTTTCGACGGCTCTGCCATGCTTTCTTGTAGCCAACGTCCACTTTCCACTTTTCGCGGACATTGACAATGACGTTGGCCACCTTGTACTCCATACTTGAAGGTGGGGAAGAATGAGTTTGGCTATGAGATTCGCCGTAATATTGACAGCTAAATTGTTTCGGAACAGTAGTGGTCCTTCGTCCATGTGTTCAATTTCCACCCCCCCCCCCCCCCCTTGAAGGTTTGTCATAAACTGCCCTAGCTTTCCACTGGCACGGAGGACCATTGGCATCCTTCTCTTTGCATTTCACCTCCCACATGGTTTGGGAGCTCCTCTTGGTGGTGTATTAAACACCTTTGGATTGAGACCATGCAGTAACTGCATACATCAATTGGTCCTTAGTTTTGAAATACGTACCAGCCTTTATTTGTTGAACATCATTGTTCCAAAATACTGGCATGTCGACAAAATAATCGGTCATATAAAGATTTGGATTGCCAATTTCGTTGTAGACATGTCTCTCCCCCGTGGAAAGAGTAATTTCTCCATCGTTAGAATCAATATCTGTCTCCGGCATATATATTTCCCCATCTTCTTCGAAATCGTCGCTGCTGTTCAGACACCATGTATCGTCATCTTCATCATCATCGCCATGTGTTGGGTGTCCAGTGTTGCTACTGCCTCCGTGATCCATGGGCATAGTTGTACGCCCAATAGAAATTCCAGACAATAAATCCTTGTATTCATGAAGGATTTGGATGTTCCCCTCATGAAGGTCCAAGAATATTGACTCATTTCCTTGGAGAACGAACACTTTCAGATTCAAGGTCCACTCCCAGTGATTCCAACCCGTAATTTCAAAGATTTTTTGAATGAGTTGAAAGTAATCTAGGTGCTGCGGAACAGCACGCCACACATAATCTGGCTTGGTTGTATCAGTGCTCTCCCAAAAAAATTTCAAAGTAAATGAATCCATAATTGACTGACAATACACATCTAGCACGTATTGAAGGAGAACCAAACTCTATATACAATTAAAAGCACATTTTTCTCTTTAATGAATTTAATCTGATTAGATAATTTACGAACACTTACACATTTCTGACACAAAAATGAAAATTGTAGCTGGAAAGCCTATAAAAAAAAGTATGACAGCTAGAATTAAAGATAATAACACTTACACATTCTCTTTAGTCAATTTAATCTGACTGATCAATATAATTTCTCTCTAGTCAAATTAATCTGACAAAAATCTTAAAATTGTAGCTGGAAAAAAAATACAGGGTTAAGATAATAATAAATTATTGTAATCTTGTTCTTAAAAAAAAACTTATGTTAATAGGTTTATTTGCAAAAATTAACAAAACTTTTCTTAACTTTTGCAATTATAACATATTTCGCAAACAATTGAAATTTAAACATAAAACTACAAATTTTTTTGCAATTATAACATAAATCTTTGAATTTTTAGAAACTAGTTACTACAAACTTACTTTTTGGAGAATTTAATACCAAATATAATAATATACTATTATAATGTGTTATTTTCAAATTTTAAAAGCTTAAATAATTCAAAAGTAGGGTGAAAGTAAATATTACACACATTACCACACCTACCACACTATCCCCACTTTTCACTTTTTCGAGAATTCACCCTTCCCTTTAACCCCTCTCTCTCTCTCTGTTTCTCTTTCTGTCAGTCATTGCTGTTTCTGTCGAGCACACGAAAATTTTGGATTCGAGTGGAGGTGCATCAAATCTTTACCACACCACAACCCCACTGTAATATAAACCGCGTAAATCATGACGAAAACAATCAGGTGCACTATTTCACAACTTTTTTTGCAGTATTTATGATGCTTTTTTTTTTTTTGGGTTGGAATAAGCACTGTAATAGGTTATATAAATGTATGTGTAAATTCTTGAATTTTTGTTATTAATAGGTTTTGTATTTTGTGTGAAATAGGATGTAGGGGTTTTATGGTGTAAAATCGGTTGAATTTTTTTTATTTAAATAGATTTATTATTTTTGTTAATATGCCTTAATTTTAAATGATTAGGTGCTAAAATAGCTTGGATTAGTGTTAATATGCGTTAAAATAGGTTTATTTTTTTGTAAATATGCGTTAATATTAATTAATAATATTAAGTTATAATATTTAGTAAAAATTCGAGTATTCGTTTGACTAGGAGACTAAATTCTTGTATTCAATTTTGTTTTTTTAAAAAAAAATTTATTATTATTTTGTGAAAATTCGAGTATTCGAATGTTTAGATTTCAAGATTCGAGTATTCTATTTTATTTTTAAAATTAAATAATTAATTATTATTTTAGCGAAAATTCGAGAGTTTGAATTTTTTGATTTGAAAAATTCGAATGTTCGATTTTATTTTTAAAATAAAATAATTTAATATTTTTATTGATAAATTCGAGAATTCGAATGTTCTGATATGAAAACTCGAGTGTTCAATTTTATTTTTTTTAATTAATTAGTTACTATTTAATTAATTTATTGTTCTTATTATTAAATTTGGTTTGTGATAGGTATGGAGATGGATGAGACCGGGCCTGCGAGGGAAATCCCAACCCCTTAATGTATACACTCGGGATATTCTGGAGGATATCAGAGTCGGATTGAGTGTGTTTGGCAATGAAACGTATGACTTATTTCGCGACGAACCGTTCAAGTATTTTCTAGAGTTGAAATGGTCCATAAGAACATTTACTGCCTTGTGGGCTCTGATTAGCCAAGAGATTGAGGTAGAGGGAGCTGTGGATGAGCTTTGGTCTATTTGGTGCTCGAGAGTGTGCCCTGGTGACTGGGCTACGATTTGGTGATTCGAGTTTTGACCCGAATAAGAAGTACCCTATTGCAGAGATTTCTTGTCTTCATCACTATAAGGAGTTGCCCACCATGGAACAATTGCACAAGGATTTCAAAGACTTGCGGATTGATCTTAGCCCCTCAGCTGATGACTATGTGAGGATTGTTGAGATCCTCTTTGTATACCGGATGCTTGCAGGCTTTGATGGGAGATGACGTGTACACACTTGGGTCGTTGCACTGGTAGATAGTAATGTGCAATGGAAATCATTTCCTTGGGGTGCATGGTCCTACAACGTCCTACTACATTAGATGTCTGTTGTGGTCAGAAATCCGGAGTTCGTCAGGGATGGTGCCTTAGTGTATGCATATGGTCTTATTTGGACATTGGAGGTATTACTTAAATTTAATTATTTTATCAATTTAATGAATTTATTAATTTTAATCCATTATGTTAATTATTTTTTAATTATTTTGCAGGCATGGTCTTACGAGGCTATCCCGGATTTGGCTAGATTGGTTGCAGAACCGGTCAAACAAAATAAAGGTAACCATCATTGTATGAGGTGGAGCTTATAATTCTTGATAATAAAAATAATACAAAATTTTTTTAAAATATTTATTCATTCAAATTTGACAAATTCGAAATAATTAATTAATATTTTTTAATTCGAATTCATCGAATTCGAAATATTTTATAATTTAAATATTAATTCGAATTCATCAAATTCAAAACCATTGCTAAAAAAATTATAATTTTTAATTTATTTTTACTTTTTTAACCGATTTAAATAGTTCGAAAATTTAAGAATCCGATAAAACAAACGAGCTCTCGAATTTCAACAAAACTAAAAAATATATTTTTTGATGGATTTATTTTTTATGGAGTGATTTGATAGGTGGAATCTAAACATAAAAAATGCATGTGATCCCATAAAACAAGGGATTTTGATAGGAGTACATATTGTGCCAAAAAAAATTATGTATGATTGTGGCATGTAACAAAAATAAATGAGTCACGGGTTGTATTTAACCTTTGGCCCAATAAGTATTTAATGGTGATATTTCACATTCATTTTCATTCATCAATCTCTCTTACTCGTGGTTTTTTCAATTATCCTCTTTTCCCATCATTTTTCATCTTTAAATCAACATCTTGCTTTTCTCTATCACTTACGATGGATGTTGGAGTAGTCTCAATATCTAGCTCGAAAAGTAGTCCGCTAGTGGGTCGAGACTGGGTCGATGTAGTTCGACGGAAGCGGGTTGAGCCGTGTAGGTCGAGGAACTCATGGTGCAGTTCGAAATTGGATAGATATGGAAAATATATTGTATATCTTGTTTCCTTGTTGGACAAGATTTATCCTTATTGGTATTAGATTTGGATAGGAATAAATCTATTAGATAGATTTAGATATATATATATCTTACCATATCTAGGTTTATATTCCTTATGTGATTAGAAATATCTCCCTGAAAATACCTCTGCTCCCCACCAATTGTAATTGTCAAACTTTGTATTTTCTTCACCATAATAATATCATCACCAAGGAGGCTTGAAGAGTGGACGTTGAGTTACGCTCGAACCACTATAATTATTTGTGTCATTTATTTTCTATTAGTTATTTGTGTCTGCAAACGCTTCAATTCACAACAAATTGGTGCGGTGAACGTGGATAGGAAGGATTGCAATGGGTTCAGCCAAGTTTGAGGTGGAGCGCTTCACGGGATCGAATGATTTTGGTTTGTGAAGTTGAAGATGCAAGCAATGTTTGTGCAGCAAGGCTTGGATGGTGCCTTGAAGGGAGAGGCTGGGTTACCCGATACGATGACGGAGCAACAGAAGACAAATACACTGGCGAAGGCTTACAGTGCGCTGATTCTGAATCTCGAAGATACGGTGTTGAGGAAGGTGTCGAAGGAGAAAATGGTAGCAGAAGTATGGACCAAACTGGAATCCTTATATATGAAGAAGTCCCTGGCGAATCGGCTCTATCTTAAACAATCGTTGTATTCGTTTAAGATGCAAGAGGGAAGACCGATTAACGAGCAGCTCGACGAGTTCAATAAGTTGATCCTCGATCTGGCAAATATCGATGTGGCGATAAGTGATGAGGATCAGGCGTTGATGTTGTTGAGTGCGCTGCCAAAGAGTTATTCGAATTTCAAGGAAGCCTTAATGTATGGAAGAGAGTCATTGACCATGGATGAGGTTCAGTCTGCTCTAAGTTCGAAGGAGTTAAATGAGAAGAACGAGGAGCGAGAGAACTCTCATGGAGAATGCTTGGTGGCTAGAGTGGCTCGAGGAAGACCGGAGATGAGGAATTTCAACAGGGGAAATTCATGGTCGAGGTCGAAGCCAAAGCCAGGATCACAGCCAAAGGTCAAGTACTTTCTCTGCCAAAAGAAGGGACATATCAAGAGAGATTGTCCAGAGAGGCAGACGAAGCAGGAGCAGAAGCAACATGCCGATGTAGCAGTTGCTGAGCAGGAATATGACTCTGGAGAGACATTGGTAATTTCGAATGAGCGCTCGGAGAGAGAATGGATATTGGATTCAGGTTGTTCATTCCACGTGACACCTAATAAGTCATGGCTCGAAGGGTTCGAGGAGCAGGAGAACTCGAGTGTTCTTCTGGGTAACAGTAAACCATGCAAGGTGGTTAGAATGGGTTCGGTGAGGATTAAGATGCACGATAATACAGAAAGGGTACTTCGAGGTGTAAGGTATGTTCTGGAGCTTAAGAGAAATTTGATCTCTTTGGGGATGCTCGACGAACTGGGTTACACGATCAAGGTGGAAGCTGGGACCTGGTCTTGATGAAAGGAGCTTGAAGGAATGGTATTTACACTCTGATGGGGAGCACGGTGATCGAGGAGGCTTCGATAGTGATGGTTGACAAGTCAGTACTGTGGCACAGGCGACTCGGTCACGTTAGTGAGAGAGGGCTACAGGAGTTATCGAAGCAAGATCTTTTGCTCGGGGATAATATCAGAGAGTTAGATTTCTTAGAAAATTGCATCTATGGAAAATCTCACCGGGTAAAGTTCCGAGTAGGTCGACAGAGAGCTCGAGGAACTCTGGACTACATCCACTCAGATCTATGGGGACTTTCAAATGTCAGTTCGAATGGAGGAGCGAAGTACTTCATGAGCATCATTGATGATCACTCTAGGAAGGTGTGGGTCTACATCTTGAAGAATAAGAGTGATGCTTTGGAGACCTTCAAGAAGTGGAAAGTGGTGATCGAAAATCAGACTGGAAGGAAGGTGAAGAGGCTGCGAACTGACAACGGTCTTGAGTATTGCTCGAAGGAGTTCGAGAGGTACTGTTTGAAGCACGGTATTGCGAGGCACAAGACAGTGGCTGGAACACCTCAGCAGAACAGATTGGCGGAGAGGTACAATCGGACGTTGTTGGAAAGAACGAGGTGCATGTTGTTCGGTGCAAAGTTACCCAAGTCGTTCTGGGCAGAAGTAGTGACTACTGCAACTTATTTGATCAACTGGTGCCCCTCGACTGCACTAGGTTTCAAGACACCGGAAGAAATATGTTCTGGTCATCCTCCGGATTTTAGCAACCTTAGAGCTTTTGGTTGCGTGGCTTATGCAAACATCAAAGGAGATAAGCTTGGGAGGAGGGCATTGAAATGCATATTCATTGGGTACGCCGAAGGAGTGAAAGGATACAAGTTATGGTGTCTCGAGCCGGATATAAGAAAGTGCATCATAAGTAGGGATGTGACGTTCAAGGAGGAGCTGGTAGGAGAACTGGATAAAGGGGATGAGGAACGAGAAAATATCCTTGAGAAACAAGGTGGTGCTTCGGCGGAATAGTCTGACAAGGTCGATGGAAATAGATTAGTTGCTGAGATTGAGGTGGAGCCGACCAGTGGGTCGAAGAGAGTACCTCAGGTGGATGGCGAGATCGAGATGGTTCGAGGGTCAAGTGCACTTCAAGATTATAATCTCATGAGAGATAGGGAACGAAGGCAGATAAGACCTCCCACTCGATTCGGATATGCTGATGTCGTAGCATATGCCTTTGTTATGGCAGAAGAGGTAGAGCTGGATGATACTGAGCCAAAGAGCTATACCGAGGCCATAACTTGTAAGGAGAGGCTCAAATGGCTCGATGCCATGAAGGAGGAGATGGACTCCTTGAAGAAGAATAATACCTGGGAGTTGGTGGATAAGCCAGGGGAGAAGAAATCGATAGTTAGTTGTAAGTGGATCTTCAAGAAGAAACAAGAGGTTTCTGGGGTTAGATTCAAGGCTAGACTAGTTGCTCGAGGCTTCACGCAACGGGAAGGTGTGGATTATGGAGAGGTGTTTGCGCCGGTGGTGAAAAAAGACCTATAAGGCTGATATTGTCGTTAGTTGCTCGGTACGACATGGAGTTGGAGCAACTGGATGTGAAGACCGCATTTCTGTACGGAGAGCTGGAGGAAAGGATCCTTATGATGCAGCCCAAGGGCTTCAAGGAAGCTGGTAGCGGGGAGAAGGTGTGTCTTCTCAAGAAGTCATTGTATGGATTGAAGCAGTCTCCAAGGCAGTGGAATAGGCGGTTCGACAAGTTTATGGTTCAGCAGGACTTTGTTAGATGCAACCATGACCCATGTGTATATTTTCGAGGTGAAAATAGGGAGACTCGAATTTATCTACTGTTGTACGTACGAGTTGAGATAAGAAAGGGATAGCCAATTTGAAGGAAGCTTTGAGTCAGGAGTTCGAGATGAAGGATCTCGGTTGTGCTCGAAGGATTCTGGGTATGGAAATAGTTCGAGACAGGGCTCGAAGAAGACTCACGTTATCTCAAGATGGATACTTGATGAAAGTTCAAGATGGATACTTGATGAAAGTTCTTGAGAGGCATGGAATGAAGGATGTAAAGCCTGTGCTCACTCCGTTAGCAGCTCATTTCAAGTTGAGTGCTGCTGGGAAACTTGACGAGGAGGAAAGGGAGTTTATGATAGGTGTTCCTTATGCGAGCGTTGTTGGTTCGTTGATGTATGCTATGGTATGTGCGAGACCGGATCTTGCTTATGCTCTCAGCATGGTTAGTAGGTTCCTGGCCGAACCTAGGAAAAAGCATTGGGCAGCTCTGAAGTGGGTCCTCAGGTATGTTAGAGGGACAGTTGGAAAGGGTCTAGTCTTCGAGGATGATGGTTCGAGCTTGAGGCTCCCAGTCGAAGGGTTTGTGGACTCAGATTATGCAGGATGTATGGATACGAGGAAGTCATTGGCGGGTTTTGTGTTCACATCATATGGAACAACGATTAGTTGGAGAGCAAGTCTGTAGGGGGTAGTTGCCTTATCTTCGATAGAGGCGGAGTACATTGCCTTGATCGAAGCGATTAAGGAAGGTCTGTGGTTGCTCGGATTCATGAATGAACTGGGAATTAATCAAGGAAAGATGAAGGTTTCCTGTGATAATGAAAGTGCTTTGCAGTTGGCGAAGAATGATGTTCATCATGAGATAACTAAGCACATCAATGTGAAGTTCCATTTTATTAGAGATGTGGTGGTAGACGGAGAGGTTGAGCTGCACAAGGTCAATACTCTCGATAATCCTGTGGATATGATTACGAAGCCAGTTCCAAGTAATAAATTCGAGTACTATCTGAAACTGATCAAAATGTTGAAGTCGAACTAAAGAGGAGGTGCCAAGCCGAGGTGATATTGAGCCTAAGGTGGAGAATTGTTGGAGTAGTCTCAATATCTAGCTCGAAAAGTAGTCCACTAGTGGGTCGAGACTGGGTCGATGTAGTTCAACGGAAGTGGGTTGAGCCGTGTAGGTTGAGGAACTCATGGTGCAGTTCGAAATTGGATAGATATGGAAAATATATTGTATATCTTGTTTCCTTGTTGGACAAGATTTATCCTTATTGGTATTAGATTTGGATAGGAATAAATCTATTAGATAGATTTAGGTTTAGATATATCTTACCATATCTAGGTTTATATTCCTTGTGTGATTAGGAATATCTCCCTGAAAATACCCCTGCTCCCCACCAATTGTAATTGTCATACTTTATATTTTCTTCACCATAATAATATCATCACCAAGGAGGCTTGAAGAGTGTACATAGAGCTTACGCTCGAACCACTATAATTCTTTGTGTCATTTATTTTCTGTTAGTTATTTGTGTCTGCAATCGCTTCAATTCACAACAATAGAAAAAGTTGTTTTTCAGGGTCCAATTAAGACCGATTTGTTAGATTTACAACAATCACATAGGTCTTTTGGAGTTTTTACGGACATCAATGGGCCAAAAAAAAATTAATGTGTCGCCGATGTGATACAAAACTTTGGACTGAATTATAGCCACGATTCGAAGACACTCAAATTTTTGGCAATAGTTTTGTTTGGTGAGTCCTGCATTTCTACGATTTTGCCTCTATCCTTCGTCTGGGACCCATACAATTAGATTGGCCGCTGATTCAGGCTTTGGTTGATAGATGGCGTCTAGAAACGCACACTTCTCATTTTTCATTCGGAGAAGCCACAATAACACTCCAAGACGTGGAATTGCTATTCAACATCAAGGTCGATGGCAAAGCAGTAACAGGATCCGATGCCAAACCAGATGAAGGTTGGTCAACATATTTACAACGTGAATTGGGCGTGGTACCAAAGTTATCCGAAAAAAGCATGCACCTCAAATGCGTAGAGGACCGTATCCATTTGCCTGCACCACCAAATGCAGACCAACAATGGTATATGTAGATAACAAGGTGCCTTGTTGTCTACCTACTCGGTGGTTTCTTCTTTGTTGATACGTCAACAAACAGCGTGTATTGTTCGAGCATTCATTGAAGATACCAACAATGAAGATATCAACATTTGTTGAAGTTGGTGCAGTGCTCTATTAGCAGTTCTTTACCGCAATCTTTGCAAGACCTCCATGATTGGAAAGAATTCTTTGAACAAAAGTATAGCCGGGTATTTGGTATTGTTGCAGGTAACATTATATTCTTAGTAGTTTTTAATTATATTATTAACTTCTCAAT
>JAPKLW010000644.1:193631-213706 GCA_026898455.1 Plectranthus barbatus | reverse complement strand
ACAGTGGTCTGAGCAATGCGATGTCGTTATTGCGTGAGCGGGCTAAATATTACTCCTCTTATCCTACGGTTAGCAAAGATTTTAAACAAGTCACTGACTATTGCGCACAAGTACTAGAACTCTCCAGGTCACATAGCGGAACGAGTCAAACATATTCTACAATATTTAGTGATCCATCAATGCTCCCAAGACCGCCTAGCGTGCCGCAACAACGGAGGGTCGAAGAGGATTCATGCTAGGCAGTGGAAGGAGGAGTAATATCGATGCACAAGACCATTATTACCGACACGACAATTATCATCTAATCATTGAGCCAGAGTCAGAGCCAGAGCCAGATCACAATATGAATATTTATGTCCATCCAACTACCTCACATGACTATAACTACGAATCCCTCTTCGGCAGCTTCGATGACTTCATGAATACCTACCATCCCAACCAGTCCAATCCTAATCCCAGTCAGTCCATTCCCTACGAGTCCAATCCCAATCCTCATCAGTACGGATCCTACCGTTATAATCCACAACAATCCACTCCACATCAATACGGATCCTATCGGTCCAATCCAGAACAATCTGATTCTGAACAGCCCACGTCTACTATCCATCAGTCCAGTACGGACCAATCCACGGCAAACTATACCATGACAAGTAACAATGTTCTTACTTATTTATACACATTTCCTATTACAATATTAATTAAGATGTACGTTTTTCTGAATTATCACATTTGGTTTCTTAGGAAATCAACGACTTGAAGATTTATCTTCTTCTAAGAGCATTGCAAAGCGCATGAAGCTCCCTACATGGCTCACCGGGCGGAGAAAAAATGCGGACTAGATTTCTTGTTAAATTTATGTATTAGACTTTTCATAATTTTTTTCTTTTATTTCTTCAATTATCTTTAATATGTTCGCATGTTTCCGAGAAGACTCTTATGTTATTGTAATATTTCAATTAAATTTGTGCTTTATTTGTGTTACATATATTTTTATTTTATTTATATCGTACATTAAAATAAATATATTATGTAAACCATAAATATAACAAATGAAAACCCTAAATCCCCTTATTTATAAAGGGTTAGAATTTAAGGAATTCGAACCAATATTTAAATAATTTTGACATAAAATTAATTTAAATTAAAATAAATTATTTATAAAGGGTTCGAATTCAATTAATTCGAATCAATATTTATATTAAAAACCCTGGGGGATTCGAACTCCTAACATTTGAATTGCCTATGTATGTCCACCTCCCTAGGATTTGAGTCAAAAATTTCTACATATTTCATTCTGGTGACACATGAGATCGATAGGAATCTCCCAAAATTCTTTAGCCTGAAAAAGCTTCAGTCCAATTTGGTTAACCCTAAAAGTGATTGATTTATCGCATTGACATCCCTACACATATAGATAAATATTGAAATTATGGCTTTATTTATTATTGAATCATTAGGAGGTGGAGGAGAACACCATTGACAACTGAATTCTTATAGCAGAAACAATATTTGAATAAATCACCACGTAGCTACCAATTTTTCTCTCTTGCGTGGATTAGTATCCGATATGTAAAAGCCATCTTCTTTAACGGCGTAGTAGCAGACGCCGTCGTTGCCGCAACGGGCTTCCCTCCACGTGGAATCATAGACATTGAAGGCTTTACTCTTGTCGTTCCACCAAAAACGACAGAAGTAGAGAGTGGAGAAATTGTTGTCGCAGAACCAGAAAGGGAATTGTTGGCCCACCGTGAGACTGATCGTCGTCCTTCCCCGCACAGTGCAGCCTTAGCGGCGACGACCACGGCGGCAGCTCGTTTGCCACGTATACATGGTACTCTGTGCTCAGGAAGCACCCGCCGGCGTTTGCTGCTTGGAAATCACAAATAATAACAGATGATTTTGATTAATCATCGTGTCTTATTTATTATTTGCTGATTATATCACGAATTTGTTTTAGATTAATTATAAATATATACTCCATATAGAGTCAGTTCAACGGAGTATTGGTAATGCATTAATTTTATTACCTATATCAAAATAGAATATAATTAGAGGATTGAGCCTGAATTGGATGAATAGGGTTCATCAAATATACATGATTAACCATATATTATTCGAAATGAAAATGGGAATTGCAACAATTTCCCAACACTAAATATGTTTTAGATGTAGGCAATATGTTTTCTTTTTTGTGCGTAGTATAAATATAATAATGTGATTTTGTGAAATGTATAAAATATTTCGGAGAATAGGTAGAAAAGGAAATTGCAGAAATAGTTATTCGCGTAAAATTAAAAACATAGATTCTCAGAAAATTTAACGCATTTCATAGATCTAAAAAAATAGGGTTTATTTGGGTGATGAAGTACCAGCTCAGTGTGTGGTGTGTCGATTAAATAATGAAACAGATGTTAATTCATTTTTTGAATGCATGTTTGCAGCTCAGGTTTGGGATTTAATTAGGGACTGTCTGAAGCTACAACATAGGACGAGAATGCTTGCGAAATGGTGTGTTCGAGAAAAGTCCAAGTCGCAAATATTGAAGAAGGCGAAGTTATTAGCTCTGGCTGTTACGTGTAATCACATCTGGATGGCTCGCAACAGATGCATTTTCGATGCGGAAACTCCTTTGGTGGCAGTGGTTGTGTGAAGGATCGAAGAAGACATATACAAAGTGCTCTATTCAATCTTCTTCATTAAGTAGTCGTTGTTTCTCGTATGAAGTTTAATTGTAATTAGTTTCATTGCTGGCTTTGGAACCCTTTGCTGATCCATTTAAGTGGATGGAACTAAACTTAATTTTTTGTTTTGTCCTTGGCCCATTTGCTGCGATATACAAGGTGAATGGAGCCAAGCAAGTTTCTTTAGTTGTTCTGACATAGGATTAGTCATCTAGTGTCGAACCTCGAATTACTTTGTTACGTCTCTTGGGTATGCCCAAGTTATCTTGTAAGGCTTTCAAGCCTTGGATATTGCTTTTAATTTATGCACTTTTATTTGGAGGAAAAGAAAAAAGGGTTTATATATGACTGATTAATTGATTTGTGGAAAGTTTCTTTATTTGATGATTTAAATATTTTGAATATTAATGTTTCGTTATTTTAGGGAGATTATTTAAGCTTTAAAATAATTATTTAGAATTTATGCATAAATACTGATGTAATTTTCTAAAATCTTGGCTCATACATAAAAATAATGATTTTTGTGTGGAGAACGTCCCCAAAGGGGAAGAAGATTCATATAAAGAATTACCTTCAAATTTAGAGAGAAATAATAATTTTATCCCAATGTTTTCATTGAAGGAGAATTTTATCCCAAATATTATTAGTTAGATCATTTTTAATCTCAAATTTATATTATATTAGTTAGGGAATATCTTATCTTAAATATTCTTTAAGGATTTTTTATCCCATATTTTTATTTCGTATGTAAACTTTACCTCAAGTTGCTGACGGATTTAATTTATAAATTTAGTAACAAACTTTTTTCATATTGATGTTGACCCAACTCAGCGTTCACATGGAATTATTTTATTCGAGAGTATATAAAGGAACTAAATTAAGATAAAATTTCTTAACAAAATAAAAATATAAAATATTTAAAATAAAATTTCCTAATGAAATAAAAATAAGGGAAAAAATAAATTGTTTTCCCCTAGAATATATGGGTTCCAAAAGTATGCACCTATAAATTAGGTGGAAGCATAAAGGATTAGGTAAGGACTCCAATTTGAGTTTCTATGTACATTGAATATTCTTTGATTTTGTGTACAAAATTTTCCTAGTTATGGTTAACCATTCATTTTTGGGATAAGGGTTATTTAGACCTCCGACTACTCTTACAAGAATAATTTAACCCCTCCTTGACTATTTGATCCAATTTAACCCTTTGACTATTAAAATTAGTTTGATTTAACTCCTCAACTTTTAAAATTACTATTATACCCTAATTAAGAGAATAATACAAATGTTTTATGATTCTAGGCTTATTTTATTCTTTTTATTTGTGTATTAATTTAATTATTTTGCATCTATATTCTTTATTTGTATAAATTAAAATATTTCATATAATAAGATTTTCTAGTAATTTCTCTCTTTATTAGAAAAAAATACTACCTCCGTGCCATAACATTAGTCTTGTTTTCTTTTTTCATCTGTCCCAAACATTAGTCATCTTTCCTAAAATAGAAAATTAATACACACTCACTAATAAAATATTAATTTCCTCTATCTCTACTCGCATTGGTATTTGTGCCGGAATGAAACAAGACTAATGTTATGGGACGGAGGGAGTATATCTTATTTATTTTAATTCATTATTATCAACCATAAAGAATAAAGTTAATTACATATTAATTTATATTAGATCATAATATTTATTAATATTTATATCATAAACTATATATTATACTTATCTTATATTTTAAACTCAATATCTAATATTTTTTAATTTATATTATTATTATTATTATTTTTCAACAACTTTTTTATTTTTATTGAGCTAGTAGTTCAAGTACCCAACACAGATAGATTATAGGCGGACTCGTGGATTGATCACCATTTTGCTTCTATTGCACTACTCAAGTTTTAATGAATTCCCATATTCTTGCCAATTTTTTGTGTAATAATTTCTACATGGATTGTCATTAGGCATTTGGGAAATATATTACCGTAGGTTTTCGTTTTTTTTAATATATGTGTCTATATAATATATTATCACAATTAATACCTTAATATATTTATAATATTCATTTGTATGTAATATTCGTGATTTTTAATTTTTTATGAATGATAATTAAAATTAACATAATAGATTCAGTTTATCTAATAAATTAAAAGGAGAGGAAATTACTGGAAATTTGTATTATGTTGAATTTACTTTTTTTAATTATATTAAATATTTTATTTATACTCATAAAAAATATAGATGTAAAATAATTTAATTAATACACAAAATAAAAAGAAAAAAATAAGCTTAGAATCATAAAATATTTGTATCATTATCTTAATTAGGGTATAATAGTAATTTAAAAGGTTGAGGGGCTAAATTAAATCTATTTTAATAGTTAAAGGGTTAAATTAGACGAAATAGTCAATGAGAGATTAAAGTGTTCCTATCAGAATGGTCGGAGGGTTTAAATGACCCATATCCCTTCATTTTTTTAGCATAACTCTGGACTCTTTATTTATTTTTCTGAACTATATATTGAGAGGAAATGCTTCTTCTTTATTTTCTTCACGCTAATGCCTCGATCTAATTAGATTGTATTATATAGTTTATTACTAAGCATTATATTTTCATTCAATATTAGTGATAAATAATTATAGTGAGGATCCAGAAATAGTCAAAGGGATTAGATGAGTTTCATGTTTATTTTCTTCCACGCAGAAATTTCTTACTTTTTCCAGTCAACGTACGACCATTCGTTAATTTACTTTACATTAAACGCCGTTATCTCTGAAATATTCAATTTGAACGAGCATGGCATGCAGTTGGCATGAATTAAATTTCATTTATAAATTAAGGCAAATATTATCGATATTAAGTTTGAGTGATTTTATTTGTGCAAATGTCTGAATCAAATGAATGGCAAGTGAGATAGTATGATGCCTATACAATTACAAACTGGTGGATGATGCAACGGTGTTAGCTAACAATTGTGACAGATCATTTCCTTGAAAAATATTTTTAATCTAATATGACTTAGATGTTTAATTTGCAGAGTAGAATTTAAACAAGAGTACATCTTATGAATTTTTTTTAAAAAAAATAAAAAATTAGCCAACGAAAATCCGTTCAGATACTAAAATAAAATTGAAATACAACATCATTTAATACTTTTCCATCACAGCTACTATTTTAAAATTTATTTTATTTAAAAATAAATATTCCCTCCATCCCAACTTAATTGTCTCACTTTCCTTTTTCGTCTCTTCCAGCTCAATTGTCCTATTACTAAAAAAGGTACTTTTTTACACTCAACAATGAAATATTAATTCCTCTCAACTTATTCTACACTCACACTTATTTATTATTGTGCTCAGTCATTCCAAAATAATTAAGTCGGGATGGAGGAAGTACTGCATGTCCCAAATCTCAGAAAATTTTGAACATATATAAGGTCTAATACAGTGAGCCCAATCGTTGGCTCGCATCTAGAGATGTTAATTGGGCTGACCCATCGGGTTTCGGGCTGACCCTATCGTGTTGCGGGCTATTCGGTCCGGGTTGAATTGGGCTGAATTTTTATCGGGCTAAAAATTCTTGAACCTAACCCTAACCCATGACCCGTCGGGTTGCCAAGATTTATGAGTTTATTTTTATAAAAATTTTCTTAAAATATTTTAACAACCCCTAAAACAAAGTAAAAATTAAAATGATGAACCAACCCAAATAAAAGACATCAGACAACAGTATCTTCGCAAAAAATAGTGATAAGTGGATAAAAAGTTGGTCAATCATAGTTTTGAAAAATATCAATCCTTATATACCAACTAATTTAAGTAATAGAAGTACATTCTTCAACATATTAAATGATAAAATAGGGATTATAAAATTAAATGTAGCTTTCACTTGAGTGAACATAACAACGAGAGGCTAAAGGTGCTTGAAATGAAAAATGAGTAGATATGCTAATTTGGAGAGTGATGAGTGGAAGACAGTGAAAGAGGAAGAAAGGGGGAATTTTTCGATTTGAGGGTAATGGACTACGTCATTGTGAGAGATAGATGAGATTTTGTGTGACAGAAAATTAGGTCTAGAGAATTAGTTTTTTGGGTATAGTAGGATATAAATAATATTAGAAATAATGAATAATAAAATATTATATATATATATAGAGAGAGAGAGAGGAAAATTCAAAATACCCATTTAGCCTAATACACATATAAAAAATACCCACTTCTTATAACACATATTAAAAATACCCAAAGTACACTTTTCAGACATGTCAGTCTACTTTTTCAAACAACAATGAATTTTGATTTAATTTTAATTCGCTATATGATTTAAAATAGTGGAAAATAATATCTGATTTAAAAAAAAAATTGGAAATAGAAAGTATTTGGAATAATACATTTTCGGAAAAAAAAATTTAAATAGCGGATCAGACCCGGATCAGACCAGGATCTGACCCGAATCAGACCACAAACCTACCTGGATCAGATCTAATTCGGGTCGGGTCGGTTTCGATTATATTGAAACCGACTGGAATCAGATCAGACCCGAACCCGCTAAGGATCCGTGTGTTTACCCAAAACCGACCCGGGTCGGTATCGGTAATGCCGATACCGACTCGGTCATAGATCTGAAAAAAATGATTTGACCACGCGAAAACCCCTATTTTTCCCCATTTGCTCACAAAATCTGGTATGTTCACCTTCAAACTCACGAAGCCGACTGCCCCCATCCATTCAAACCACCGATTCCAATTTTAACAAAACACATGGCCGCCGAACAAGTAAGTTCCTAATCCCACTCCAAATTATCTTTCGAATCTGTCGGTTAAAATTTTGAAAATAAGAATATGAAAATTTTATTGAAATTTTATAAATTTGAATGAATGTATGCATAGAATGGAATGGGTGTACATGTTTGGAATCAATAATGCTGAATATTTGATTTAATTTGTTTGGTTGAAATTGTTGAATTATTTAAATGGACTTGTGTGTGTAATTCGATTTAATTATTTGGAATTTTGTTGATTTTGTTGGTCGAATGAAATTTGGGAATTCTTTAATAATTGTTGAATTAATTCGAATGAAATTTGGTGGAATTTGTTCAATTAATTTTTGTTGTAATTGTTTTGAATTATGCATTTGGTTGAATTTGTTGAATTATGCATATTGCTGAATTAAATTACATGTTAAATTGGCGAATCTTTCATAATTGTTGCATTTTGTGTTTGATTTTTGCAGCCACAGTGGATTAGGCCCTCTTTTTGTGGTCTAATTACTAAAGTGAACTTATACACTAAAGTGACCACTTTAGAGACTATTAGTGATACATTATATTCGATAGGGGGTGATGGGTTGCTTAATCAATTTATTAATGGGCCGTTTGGTAATTTATTAATTTGGAAAAAAAATGGTCCTAGTGCATCGCAACCATTAATAGAGCTATTAGGCTTTCAAATTACTAGAGAATCCCCTAATGCTTTATGGTTTTTTATTAATGGGCAGATTATAGAATTTGGAGTGCCCGAATTTGCAATAGTTACAGGATTTGTTTTTGGTTCTAGTGCTTTTAATCCCTGTGTCGATCATGATCCTTCTAGCACTTCAGTTTTTCGTACAGTTTGTGGAGGTAAGAATCTTAGCGCTAGAGAATTATTGATGATTTTTAGGGATAAAAAAATAGAACGCACTAATCATGGTTTGTACTTGAGGGTGGCCAATATATTAGCAGCTTGGAATTTTGCTTTAGGACTTTCCGAAAAAAGAAAGATTGAGATTTGGATATATGTTCTGGTTGAGGATTTGGGTAGGTGGGGTTCATTTCCATGGGGGACATGCTTTTCAGTGTTTATGTTATTATTTGGACCTTGCCCCTACCACAACAGATCGAATCAGTGGTGCGAGCTTTATTTTAGGCGGACCCATTTGGGCATTATAGGTATAATTTAATTTTGTTAATTAAGTAATAATTCTTACACCTACAAGAGTGAAATATTTTATGTTATTTTTTGTAGGTGTTGGCCTATGAGGCCATTCCTAAGTTGGGTCGTGCCTGCGCTATTCTGCGAAGGCCTGATGCACTCCCTCGATTTATGAAATGGGAGTTTTCCAGGCCGGATACGATTGATTGGGGGCAATTCTTCGTTCAAGATGAGGTATGTAATTTGTTGGCTATCTAGATTAACCGTTAATATTTTTCTAATTGTAAGTACTTTAATTCACAGCTTGAAGTGAGTTCTAATTTGGAGGCTTCTCCTGCCGAGAAGGTTATGTTATATTTTACTTCTGCGGAGATGGACAATCCGATTGGGGTACAGTTCCGACTCCCAGAAAATCTAGTACTGGGTGCAGGACGGGGTGTAAGACGGGGTGCGGGTCGCGGTGTAGAAGAGGGTGCTGGACGGGCTGCAAGTGCAGGACGGGTTGGGAGAGGAGCTGGTGGGGAGTTAGAGGGAGGATCACCATCGAAGACCGCTACACCGTCACGTAGACGCACTCGGGCGAGGCATCATACACATTCTTCCAGTGGGGATTCCCGGGATACTAGGAGACATCGTCCATCTGGCATTATATTGGATAGTATTCGGACCGTTATTCATGAGGCACTGACAGAGAGGGTGATCCCCCTAGTTACAGACTTATTCCGTGCATCTAGATGCCGTCATTGCACAGATGTAGATGATGCAGCCTTCAGAGAGGTATTGGCTCGTGATAGGAGTCGTGATTGGAGCCGTAGGGCTCATATAGAGCATGAGAGGTTGGAGAGGATGACGAGTGTACCTGGTGGTGAGTCCAGTAAGAGGCCGGAGGAGCCGGATAGGAGGAGGGCGAGTGTATCTGGTGCTGAGACCAGTAGGAGGCCGGAGGAGCCGGAGAGGAGGAGGACGAGTGTATCCGTTGCTGAGACCAGTACGAGGATGGAGGGGTCGGAGAGGAGGAGGAGTGTATCTGGTGGTGAGACCAGACAGAGGCTGGAGGAGATGGAGAGGCAGAGGAGGGATACGAATCTTGCAAAGGGTAAGAGACCTACAATCCCTAAGGAGGAGTGTCGGAGTGTTTCTGGTGAACGGGATCAGGTACCCCTTATTTTCACAGACAGTTCTAATAATGACGATGCTACCTCGCAGCCCCTCCCAGGGGGTACTGGAGAGATTAGTACCCAGCCGGACACTCTGACTGTATCCTTATTAGCATATGATATTGCAGATTTGGTAAGTATAATTATTTAATTTCATTTATGTATTTCTTTGGTTATTTTATTTATGTTTTCATTTTTTTTGCAGCCGAATGATGGACGACCTTGGGGGATTGGGATAGATGTGCATTTGAAATATAATGCGTGGAGAGATGGTCAGCCCGATGCTGTCAGACTCCAAAGAGGGGGACCGTGGCAATTCCCGCAGAATTATTTTGCCTTCGTGGAGAATATGAGAAACGATTTGGCTACAAATATAATAGAGCCGTATATTCCAGTTCTACAAAGGAGATTATACACGGCTACTCCATCGACGATTGTTCGGGTTATCTCACCACGATTCTTTGTAAGTGAATTATTCAACCACAAATTATTCTATATATTATTTAGTAATATATATTTAATACTGATGTTCTATATTGTATCAGATTTTGATGAAGCATCATTATGGTGGAGATAGAGCACCTCGCCTGGAGCCAGATGACCTATTGGATTTCGCTAGAGGCAAAGATACTCAGGTCTCAGTAGATTGGAAAGGTGCAGATACGGTAAGTAATTTAATATTAAAATTTAATGCAATATAATATTATTTTCTATAAGTAGTTAACACTTGTTTATGATTTTTTTTTTGTAGATTGTGTTACCTGTATTACTGCGCAGTCACTGGGTTGCTGTCAAATTCAGTATAATAAATCATACGGTGCACATATATGATGCCTATTTAGCAGAAAAAAGCCTTCAAGAGCGTACCAGATTGGGCAAAGAATTGACAAAGATGACAAACAAGATGAAGCATTATCTGAGAGCCATAAACTATTGGCAAGAAAACATTTTTCGGCTTGAGAAACGCCCTGCCACCCCGCCAGAGATCCGATGGACATCACTTTTCCACGGGACGATGAAGAAGCAAAGTGCAACTTATGCGCTAGCACATATTGAGATGATATTGTTTCGACGTCCGACACGAGCGTGGATTGAGAGCGATGCGGGCACCTATCTTTATCGTACTTTTGTAGCATTAGGTTTATTTGAATTTAGTTCCGATGATTTTGATTGAACATTTTTTAGTTTATGATTATTCGATCTAACTTATTTGTCATGCATTAAAATAATTTATTTGTGTGAAATCTTATAGTTTATGATTCTTCGATCAAAAGGTTCCATTTATTGAAGACATGAAATGAGCATAGCATTAAGAACCAAATATTACAATTTAATGATTGTCCTGGACCATATCAGGACAATTTCGTTTTGTATGACCATCTGATCTACAAATACTACAACGTTTAGGGGCACGATGTCTGCTGGTAGACGATTGAGAATGCTCTGCACCAGAAGGACGTCGACTGTTCCTTGGCCGACCTGCTTGACGAGTTATTATTGGCGGCAAAACAACTACTGATGTTGCTTCAGATGACACATCCCATTCATCTTGAGGGGGGAGAGGATTAACAACCCCACCATATATCTCACGCCATGTCTCGGTCTTGTAGTAGGGATATATTTAGTCATACAGATACAATCCATATGTCCTATAAAACAAAATTAGAAATTATTAGAGGTTATAATTGAAAAGTAAATAATGACTAAACTTCATACCGAATTGCAGCTGCTGCATGAACGCAAGGCATCAGATCGAGTTGAAACTCACGACAGTCACAAAAATTAGATTGTAAATCCACATTCCAAGTCCGGGTGCCTTCATTGACCTTGAAGGCATGTTGCGATGTGCGAACCATGTTGTATGAGCGTGCTTTCTCCACCAAAGGTTCCATCTTTGCTACAGCCTCCTCTGTCAAGTCATCAGTCCAATTAGCAGCTCTGCCACATCACTGGTCGAACCAACTCTCGACAATACTTCTGTACGCTTCTAACAGCGAGCAGATTGGCAAACGACGAGCATCTAGCAGTCTTGCATTGAAGACCTCGGCCGCATTTGAGGTCAAGAAACTATACCGACGGACAGGGCACTTCGATTTAGCCCACTTTTCAGGTCCGACATCCATTAACTTGTCGTATACTGCCGGATTTGTAACTTTCATTTGCTCCATAGCCTACTTAAATATAGTCGACCGATACGCATACACAGCACGATGGTACAACGAGACAATGTTCGGACGTAAGCTGGTTAATTTATTCTATAAATGATAAAACAAAGCCCGTGTGCGGTACCTGGATAAACAGCGCTCATAGCATTCGAAATGCTAATGTGTTGGTCGGATACGATCAATAATTGATTGTTGCAGCCAAAAGCCATCCGGAGTCGAGTCATAAACCAAATCCAAGACTCATCATTCTCTATCGGGCCTACACCGATGGCAAGTGGGAAGACCTGTTCATTACCATCTTTGGTAATAGCAACAAATAAAACTCCTTTGTTTCTTCCCTTCAAATGAGTTGCATCGACAACAATAACCTACCTCAGTGAAGACTCGAAAGCACTTCGACAAACACCTAGTGCCACAAACAAGTAGCGAAAACGTCCATCGGGAGCAATATCAAGATCTATCAGCGTCCCTGCATTATACTGAACAAGTACCTCGAGGTACCTCGGCAGCATCTTGAAAGAATCTTCGACACCACCATACAACATCGAAAGGGCTGCGTTCCGTGCTTTCAACGCAGAACCATAAGTCGTCTGGATGCCAAAACTTCTTTGTAGCTCGGCCATAATCTCACGCGGTTTGATGAGTGACCCTTGCCGACGCATCTTCCTTGAATAATAAGCAGCCACGGCTTTCGAAACAAAATTACGTGCTCCAACTCCAGCAAGATTAATCCTGCAACTATGAACAGGTTTGAACTTGCGTACAATCCAACAGTGAGCTTTGCACGTAGCACGTATAAGAAACGAACAACTCTCATCTCGTTTGCACTTGTACTCAACACGAGTACTGTTAGACCGGGTGACTTTAAATTCTTGTCTCTGCTCCATATGCCAGAGACCAACAGCAACAAGCAGATCATCTTTGCTCCAAAATATGGCACCCTCCTTCAACTCCTGGTCCAGTATGGCTGCGACATCTTGCAGGACGGGTGAATCAGAAGTATCCAATGGAATGATTGGAAGTAACCAATTATTTAATTGGACTTCCAGACCTTCAGGTAGAGGATGAGCCGGCAACAGATTTGAAACAAAAGCGTTCATACCACCAACAGATTGCACCCAGGCAGAAAATTCAGCCACCGTAAAATGCATTAAAGATTGGTTGAAATCCTCATCCTCTGACTCGGACGAGTCTTCAGCCTCCTCCTCATTATCGTCATCATCAGACTCCACTAAACCACCACCCTCATTTAAGTCGGGAATATGTGAACTCCCGCTTGCACCACCTTCGAAAGGTTGATTAAAGAACATAGAAGAATCGAACCTTTGAAGGTCCTCCGAACATGGACTGAAAGTAGCATTCGGCGGTGGACTAAAGGAAGATATGAATGGTCTGTATGGGGATGGCTCCCGCTGAGAACTCCCAACACCAATGTTGATTGCATTGTTGAAAACAACATAAACGTTGGGCTCTGAAAAAACAGAGCAAAGCCGTTGCAGATCAACATCCGTCGACAACAACGATCTTACATTTCTTCCACTGCGACTCTGGGCAGTATAATAGAGATTATACTGAAATTGAATATTTTCGGAATCCAGAAGCGATTGGATGTTATTTCTTAGAAACTATATGGAAAGATTGGTCATTGGGATGTAAACCAACCTTTCCTCTCCACCCACATAGATGGATGAATCATCAAATTGCCCATTGTAGTGAACAAATATAGTGCACCAATTATCCATTTAAAAAAGAGGGAATAGAGAAAATGGAGAGAATAAGGAACAAAGATATAGTGAATGTGTATGCTTTGTTGCAAATGAATTGGATTTTATAGACAAACCAATCTCAATTATTTTGATGAATTGATTGGACTAGTCAAATACAGTAAATGGCCATTTACTCATCTGCATTACAATGTACGCAAAATTTCCATCCACTCATGTAGTCAAAAATAAAATTGATCGTCATGCATTATTCATGTCAGTATACTTTATGAGCTCATTTGACCAATATTGTATGTAAAAAGTTGGGAAAATAATGCACATAGGACAATAATGCATGAAAATAATCGATGTCATGTAATTTTCACGTCAGATTTTTATGACTTTATTGGACCGAATACCCTGAAAAAGGTAGGAAAAATTATGGATATGATTAAAAAAAAAAGTTGAAACCGACTGAAACCGACCCGGGACGGAACCGGGTCGGTATCCAGTCGGTTCCGGGTCGATTTCAACTTTTTTTGGGTTGGGCTCGGTCTGTTTCACGAGTCTGACCCGAATCAGACCCGGATTCAAATTACATAATATGAATTTTCATTTTTTTTATATCTGAAACTAATATCTTTATTACAAAATCTATTTTAAGTAATCATATCATTATCATGTAAAGAATGATTGGATCAAATTTGGCAAAACCCACTTCCCCATGTACACTTTTGTACTTTTGGGTATTTTTAATATGTGTTATAAGAAATTGGGTATTTAAAAATATTTCCACATATATATATATATATATATAGGGAGCGGATCCAGTGAGAAAACTCTTAACGTGAGAAAGTGAGAAAGATGCTTGATTGCATTCACGGCATTGCTTGATTGTATTCAGGTCGTTGCTTGATTGCAATGTTGCTTGATTGTGCTTTAGTTGTTGCTTGATTATTTTGTTGCTTGATTGCATTTTGGTTGTTGCTTGATTCAATATCAACCATTGATTTTTTTAGATCTGATGGACATGATTCACTCTTTTTTCTCACATGGGGATTTTTTTTTACATGATCCCTCCTCTATATATATATATATTGCCGGACCTATGGGCCGACCCGCAACCCACTGGGCTCAGCCCGTTCGGTTAAAAATAATTTCGGGTTAAATTTTTTTTACCCTAACCCACATTTTAGTCCAATAGTTTCGGACTGACCTATCAATTTCGGGCTTTATTGACATCCCTACTCCAGCAGCCCACTCCCGCTCAACCGTATTAAAGAAGTGTTGCTGAGTCTTCGATGGTAGTTGTAGAAATTATATTGGTCAAATTATGCCTTCTTTCAATAGCTCTCTTCATAAAGATACACAAGTTAAAATATACTCAAAATTGGATTCAAGGCTAGGTTGGCCTGAGGCCTTCATTTATGGGGCACCATTTAAAGAAAATTATATAATAATACCATTATCTATTTATATTATTACTTTATTTTAATATAAATTCAAAAAATTAATATAAAATAAAATATTTAATTTTTAGCTAAATTAAATTTCTATTTATTTATATAAATATTTAAATTAATATATTATTATTTTTATTTATTTATTAATAATTTTATTATGATTATTGAATAAAAAAGGCATCATTTATACTGTTCATATAGCACTGGGGCCTTCAAAATTATAGGACTGACCTGATCGGATTCAATACAATTATATATTCTTTCATGCCATTCGTCCTACTTTTCTTCAGGGCTGGGTCCTCCACATTTTCACCTACGAAACTTAATATAATATACTATAATTTATATTTATGAGAACAAATCCAAATTTAATTTGATTAAATATAAAAAATCATCTCTGAATTTTTATAGTTAACTCAAACCTAAAAAATAAAATAAAATTTAATGAATATAAAATATGGAATAAACAATGCTAGTAAGGAAAGCTTATATTTTAAATATAATATGACACGGTTTCAATAAATAATGTCGCCATTGTCTCATGCATTGCAATTGACGTGTCAATCCAAATGACACGTGTCAACAAAAAAGTGTAAGATGTAGCTCGCTGTTTGAGAATGGTTATTCATACAACCATACATGATTGGGTTTGTTTCTTTATTTTTTATTAGTAAAATAAATATACTATTTACATATAATAGTATTATAATTACTATGAATTAATGATTACATCATGCCGATGTCAATCTTTGTGTTAGATACAAAAGCGACAATTCTTTCTAGTTGAAAATGGTTTTTAGCAACATGCAAATATATGATTAAGATTTGATGCTGTAACAAGCAATCTATGGATAATGAAAGGTGGGGGTAGTAGATGTGTGTGGCTAATTGGTTCACGGTGGGTCTACTCTTATTGCAAAGTTTGGTGAGCTTAATATTTTTTATTACAGAAATTTCTGCAATTCATAAAAAAATAAAATATTATTATAATTTCTTGTAAAGATTTTCAATAGAATATATCTATTATAAAAAAATAATTAAAAAAAATTCAATGGGACTCCACTCCCAATATAAATATCCATTCACATTTCATATGATTTTTCTCTCACTCCAAAATCTCTCACTCAAAACAACAGGAGCAATGGGTTCAACAGCCAACAACCCCCAAATCAATGCCGACGAGGAGGAGAATTTCTTATTCGCCATGCAGCTGGCAAGCGCTTCCGTACTGCCCATGGTGCTCAAGTCCGCCATCGAGCTCGAATTGCTCGAGCTCATCAAGAAAGCCGGCGCCGGCGCCTTCGTTTCGCCGATCGAACTCGCCGCCCAGCTCCCCACCACCAACCCCGAGGCGCATGTCATGCTCGACAGAATCCTCCGCCTCCTCACCACCTACGCCATCCTCGAGTGCCGCCTCGAGACGCTTCCCGACGGCGGCGTCCGGCGCCTCTATGGCCTGGCGCCGGTGTGCAAGTTCTTGACCAAGAACGAGGATGGGGTTTCCATGGCTCCTTTGGCGCTCATGAATCAAGATAAAGTGCTTATGGAGAGCTGGTGAGTTTAGTTATATTTCTTTCCACTCTTTAATTAACTTCTCTTTTTAATACTATATAAAATATATGGTTTAGAATAATGCAGTTATATGTGTTTTTACTGAAGATTATGAAGAATTTGTGTCTAACATGATCTTCTAAACCCAAATGAAGATGTGAAGAAATTAAATATACTTATTATAAACAATAATATAATTAGTAGAGTTTGAATTCAAGACGTATGTTTTTCAATATCTTATTCTCATTGGCTGAATAGGGTGTCTAATTCTGATGTTATCTTACCTACCGCCCACCATCCAATTATTTCATAATTAATATTTGAGATTTTAAGTTAAAAAATGGATGATTAAGACATCTCATCAAACTAGGTGAACATTTCAAGTGGTGGGTACCACATTTGATCATTATTGTTATATTGGGGTTGGTGAACTCCACCTTTTATTTTATATATATAAAAAAAGACCTATATATTTTTATAATTTTTGAGGAATATAGTGTGACAATATTATGTAACGTTTCATTCAAATTCGGAAATATTTAAATATTTCTACCCAAACAAAACCATATAGCATGCAATTGATCATAGCAGAAGATTGGAGTTGATTAATGGGTGTAAAATATTGGTAGGTACCATCTGAAAGAAGCAGTTCTTGATGGAGGGATCCCCTTCAACAAAGCCTATGGGATGACTGCATTTGAGTACCATGGCAAAGACCCAAGATTCAACAAAGTTTTCAACCAAGGAATGTCTGATCACTCAACTATAACCATGAAGAAGATTCTAGAAACCTACAAAGGATTTGATGGGCTCAAAACTGTGGTGGATGTTGGTGGAGGAACAGGAGCCACACTCAACATGATTGTCTCCAAGTATCCATCTATCAAGGGCATCAACTTTGATTTGCCACATGTCATTGAAGATGCTCCATCTTATCCAGGTATACATATCTTCATTTTTTTCTTCTTCTACATAAATCAATACAAATCATCTGTATAGAATAGATAGAGTATCATTAGCTGTAATGCAGGAGTGGAGCATGTTGGTGGGGACATGTTTGTGAGTGTGCCCAAAGGGGATGCCATCTTCATGAAGGTAGGCTTATTAAATTGTAATAAAATCCCACACCAGTAAATTAAGGAGTTGAAAAGACTAAATAGTCCCCCAAATATCATTGCAGTGGATTTGCCATGACTGGAGTGATGCCCACTGTGTGAAGTTCTTGAAGAATTGCTTTGAAGCACTACCAGAAAATGGGAAAGTGATACTGGCAGAGTGTGTGTTGCCAGAGGCCCCAGACACAGGGCTGGCCACCAAGAATGTTGTCCACATTGATGTCATCATGCTGGCCCACAACCCTGGTGGGAAGGAGAGGACAGAGAAGGAATTTCAGGCATTGGCCAAAGCTGCTGGCTTCAAGCATTTCAACAAAGCTTGCTGTGCTTACAACTCTTGGATCATGGAGCTGCTCAAATGAACATTTTTTATTGCCTCTTTTGGGCTTTGAGGTCATATATATATTTCAAAACCAAAATAGCAACTACCTATTACTTGTACAACCCTTCGTTTGCATTCCAACTTTGTTGCAAAATAAAGATTCCAACTTTTCTTTTTCTGTATTATTTTTGAGGGTGGTAATTTGTGTGGATTGAATTTTTATCGTGTTAATTTGTTGATAATTTTTTAAGGGTGATAATTCATGTGGATTGGATTGTTATCATATTAATCTATTAGTAATTTGATTTATTTCATACTCAAATGTAATTCATTAATACAAATTCATTTGATCTGTTATTATGATAATGACACGATAAGAATTAGATAAAATTAAAACTAAAGAAAAAAAAATCATAATTAATATGATAATAATTTCTAAATTAAATAAAAGTACATTAATATAAATGGTAAAACTCAAGTTGAATAAAATAAAATATTTTTTATTAATTTAATAATGGATATTGTTATTGAGTTGAAATCAATTTGGTTGACGGATAATTCTATCTTTGTTCAATTTGAATTTGATATCGTATTAATACGATAAGAATTTAAATTCAATAAACCTTAATTACTTTTTCCTAAACAAATATAAGAAAAACAGAGTTTGAAACTCACTACTCCATCCTCGAACAACATTCAACAAGAAGAAAACGATTTCGGTTTTATTTAAAACATCACAATTGATTTTTCATGGAAGAACATAATATGAAGCCACGCATCTACTTATGATTCATGACGATCGCAGTCTACTGCTAAAATACACAAAGTGCATATATGGGGAATTGACACACAATTCACAAAGGCAATGTTATTTTTACCCTACCCATAATTATTCTATATATAGTAGCAATTTCACATCATCATCAAATAATTCATTTTGAAGGGACGATACTCTATCTCTATTATATTTTCGGTTGTCACATCTCGTATTTCATTTCATCAATACACATTGTATGCGCGTGCATCGCCGCCGTACACATGAAAGTAGTAATGATTTGAAACACGAGATGTAACTCCGAAAGCGTAATAGGAAGAGATCGACCTCATCATACCCAAGTGTTCTTGAAAAGCTCCAAGCAGTGACCCTGGTCGAGATTCCTGCTCCAGAACTTGTCGTAATATTCGGCATACGTGTAGTCGCGATAGATGGGGTGTGATTCTGATTCATCATCATGATCTTGAAGAAGTTGCTTTGGAGCTTTGATGACAGCGGTGTTGCTGGGGCACAGGAATGTGGCCACCGAAACTCTGGCTTCCTGGGCGTTCACTACTGCTCTGTGCCACGTGCTTTTGTATTTCGCATTGCTCAGCGCCTTCACCAATTTCAGAATGAGGACATTATTTAAATTACCTAATTTTATATAAAATCTTAAATAGTCACTTTTATATATATATAGGGAGCGGATCCAGTAAGAAAACTCTTAACGTGAGAAAGTGAGAAAGATGCTTGATTGCATTCACGGCATTGCTTGATTGTATTCACGTCGTTGCTTGATTGCAATGTTGCTTGATTGTGCTTTAGTTGTTGCTTGATTATTTTGTTGCTTGGTTGCATTTTAGTTGTTGCTTGATTCAATGTCAACCATTGATTTTTTTAAATCTGATGAACATGATTTATTCTTTTTTCTCACATGGAGATTTTTTTTTACATGATCCCTCCCTATATATATATAGAGAGAAGGAATCATGTAAAAAAAAATCCCCCTATGAGAAAAAAGAATGAATAATATCCACCAGATCTAAAAAAAATCAATGGTTGATATTGAATCAAGCAACAACTAAAATGCAATGAAGCAACAAAATAATCAAGCAACAACTAAAGCACAATCAAGCAACATTGCAATCAAGCAATGACCTGAATACAATCAAGCAATGTCGTGAATGCAATCAAGCATCTTTCTCATTTTCTCACGTTAAGAGTTTTCTCACTGGATCCGCTCCCT
>JAPKLW010000644.1:181684-193531 GCA_026898455.1 Plectranthus barbatus | reverse complement strand
TATATATATATATATATATATATATATATATATATATATTCAAGGAATAACATATTCTCAAATTACCCTCATTTTTAAATATGAATCCCGACAATAATTTCTTTTGATTTATTACTTTTTTTTAATATGATATAGTAAAAATGTTGTTATATTATTCATGTCTTAAAATTTTAAAATAATGTTAATGACATTATAGTGTCGGTATCTTATAAATATAATAATTATGATATGAATTTTAATCTAATTATTGAAATAAATATATTTAATTAATTTTAAAAAATGTTAATTACACAAGAAATATAGATTTTTGTAATGTGTTAGTAGGGTATTCCAGATTTTTTCTCTATATTAAATACAAAAAATTATGATAATTATGAAATTACCTGAAGCTGATCGCCGAGGTTGACGACGAATGCGGAGGGGAAGGGCTTGACGGAGAGCCACTTTCCGTCTATGAGCACCTGGAGGCCCGTGACGTGCGGGTCTTGAAGCAGAATGGTGAGTGTGTTGGGATCGGTGTGGGCCGGGAGCCCGAACGTGAGTTCGGGCTCTGGACAAGGCGGGTAATAATTAATAGCCATGTGCTGTCCCTGTTCACCCAGACAACTGTTGATGTAGTCTTTTTCGAGGCCCAAACTCTCTGAAATGGCTTCCTCCAATCTCAGCCCCAGCCCTCGAATTTCCATGCTATAATTGCTCACTATTTCCCTACATATTTATTAACATACTTTTTCATTATTTCTAAGAAAAAAAAATGTTAATCATATATATATATATATATATATATATAGAGGAGGGATCATGTAAAAAAAAATCTCCCTGTGAGAAAAAAGAATAAATCATGTCCATCAGATCTAAAAAAATCAATGGTTGATATTGAATCAAGCAACAACTAAAACGCAATCAAGCAACAAAATAATCAAGCAACAACTAAAGCACAATCAAGCAACATTGCAATCAAGCAACGACCTGAATACAATCAAGCAATGCCGTGAATGCAATCAAGCATCTTTCTCACTTTCTCACGTTAAGAGTTTTCTCACTGGATCCGCTCTCTCTCTCTCTCTATATATATATATATATATAGTAGGAATGTCAATTAAATCAACCATCAAATTTCAAGTCGCCCCTGTCAAATTATGGGTTATTTGATTCGGTCAATACAAATTAAGAATTTTCGGAATTGAAGAATCTTTACTCTAATGTTTCGATTTTGGATCAGCCCATCGGACTAATGAGTTTATTAATTTTTTTGTTTCATGAATATTTGAGCATGTTTCAATTTTATGATTAAATAACTTTCAAAAACATCAATTTATGAAAAACTATTTACACCAAATATAATTATATTATATAAAACTTGCTTAAGAAGTATGTTCAATATTATAAGTATAGATTTTGATACAATTTTTATAGTGAAAATATTAATCGGATCATTCATTGCATTTGAGGCTCAGATTGGGTTTCGGGCTACTTAAAATTACATTTTTTTTTTTGGACTAAAATATTTTAACTCTAAATTTTTATTTTTTTTAAAAACTCAATTCAATCGGATAACCTAGAAACTTTGGTCTAGATCGACTAATCACGAGTGACTCTTGTGAGAATAATTACATGCAATTTATGTTTAAGTCAAACACATAAGGGTCGGTGTATATACAATAATCAAGTATTTTATGCACCTTGTCTTTGAGTAATTTATTAGCCAATACAAGTTAGGCGATTAAATATCAACTTTGATAGCAGGATTGATATGAAGAAGTTGGGAGAGAGAATTGGTAGTGCATCTGGTGATATTAATTTAGTCCGAAATTTATGAATTTGTCCGATCAAACTGAATCACAAAATGAAATACGGTTGAAGTACTATTTTAACTCTTAAAAAAACTTAATATAAAAAGCCTTAAATTTGATAAAGTTAAATAAAAAAAAACGACAAGTTAGCTCGATTGAAAGAAAAAAAAATTCTTATCTTTCTTGTCCCATGTCTCTCTCACTGTCAAAGTCAAGCCCTTTTTTTTGAATAAAGATTCACAACCTCTATCGTATTTATAATAATTTGGAGACCCTCAATTTTCTTTAGTTCATCCATCTAACCCCCAAAATACATAAATCAAAATGATATTTTATTATTAAGGGAGCTTCCACGATATATTTATTAAATTCAAGTACAAACTATATTTTCTCTCTCAAGGTTTTTGTCAGTTTCCTAAACTCTGAAAAATAAAAAGGGTGATCAATTATGATAATATAATTATTTTTCACTTTGTATTTAAAAAGATAATTCTGATAGCTACTGGTAATTAAAATTTTAAATTAAAGGGGGAAAAAGTGTCACTCTCATTCACCAGCCGAAATCTAGAAGTGCTGATTGAGATCCACACAAGCAATAGCAATATTCAAATCTTCTTTTGCTTTCGGAAAAATAATAATATATAGAGATTAGTTTTCTTGGATTAACTCAAATGTGTATGACAAATCACGACGGTAATTATAATTCATAGATGTCAAATTTGTAGCGCTAATTATGGAATATAATACTATTTTTAATCTTCGCGCAATAACGCGTTTTTGGACAGAAACTAACGTGTCTGATAGCTAGAGAATATGCTTACGTTGATGACGTCACATGATGATGTCACACGTGCAACGTCATCAAAGTACAACCCAAAAAATGTGCTTTAAAAAAAGGTTAGATTTACAATTAAACAAAAGAAAATGAAAAACGAAGCACAGGAATTTAGAATATGAATGGAGTATATCTTAAGTAAATAGCTTTTATTCGTGGGTGAAAAACTTAGTTCTATCAAGGTTTCTCTAGTCTTAGGAGCCTCTCACCCTAATACTATACCTTCATTTGAAAAAAACAAAACTAAGTTATCTTTACCCTAGTTTTTCATTTTGAGAGTTCTTTATTGATATTCCTATCTTACAGAGTTACAGTGCATCATGTAATTATTTTTTATTTCAAACTGTTGACTACTGTACTATTTGAGGTTCCTAAAATTATACTCCCTCCGTCCTATTTTAATAGGCCTCTTTCTTTTCGGCACGGAAATTAAGAGTTGTGAGTGTAGAATGAGTTAGTGGAATGAATATTTTATTATTGTGTGTGAAAAAATTGCTATTTTTGGAAAGGGGCCAATTTAATTGGGACGCCAAATTCGGTAAGTGGGCCTATTCTAGCGGGACGGAGTGAGTAATTGAAATGTCTCTAGGATCCAACTCTTCTTTACAAACTGTTTGTGAGTAGAGGAATTCCTCACAATTTGGAGATGGCTCTAACCATTGTTTATAGTCTATGTGGGACAAGTCTAACACAATTTGATTAAAATTGATCGCAAACTTATGATCTTTAAATTGTAGGAGTTTTTGTTCTCAAAGGGAAAAAAAGGCATAGACTAAAATATACTCCCTCCGTCCTAATTAAATAGGTTTTCTTCTTTTCGGCACGGAAATTAAGACTGTGAGTATAAGTGGAATTAATATTTTATTGTTGAGTGTTAAAAAGTAGTCATTTTTGAAAAGAGAGCAATTCAATTGGGACGCCCGATTTGGTAAGAGGGTCTATTCTGCTAGGACGGAGGGAGTACGTACGTAAGAGTTCCGATTCAATGTTTGGATAGTGTTATTAGTGTGAAAACACAAATGCATGTGTGGTGTATAAAATGATGAATAATTCTCATTTCTATGGGAAAAAAATTCAATTGTTTATTTTGAAATATTTCAATAAAAAATTGTGAGATAATAAATATGAGAAGGTGGTCCGATGGTCCATAGCAAGATATGGGAGAACAAAAAGAAGGGGCAAACTTTAAGACAAGATGTACATGAGACACATGGTTGAGGAATGCCAAGTTGAATGTTGTAATATATAAATGACTAAAACCAGCATTAAAAAACTCAATTTACAGTATAATTAATTCGGCGGTTGACAATTCTAGAATTATGTCGAAGGTCAAGTTGTATAGTATTAAGCAAACTACGCGTTTCTTCATTTAATTATATGCATATATAGGTCAGAATCATGTTTTCTATTTTCTATACGTCGACTCATTCTTGTGGAATAATATTTCTAATTATTAATTAGTGCATTATTCATCTCTACTCTAGGAGGAAACTAAATATGCATGAATGGAGAGAGAGAGAGAGAGAGAGAGAGAGAGAGAGTTACTTGAAGGAAGTAGGGTTAGATGGCCATTCTTGCACATACTTGTCGAGGGGGTGGCAATGGAGCCTGAGATAATCCCTCCAGTTGTGGATGGTCTCTTTCTGGAGATTAGAACTGGTGCTCAATCTTGTGGTTTTGGAGGGATCATTCGAATACAGCTTCATCTTCTCTTCCACCGGCAAATCGAAGAACTCCCTCGTCAGCTCCAACATTTTCTCCATCGTCTCTACTGGCACGCCGTGGTTTATCACCTGCATTTCACCACAAATATATATATATATATATATGTATATTTTCCAATGACTTCAGCTTCAAAAATATATTTTATATAAATAATCATGCACCTGAAAAAACCCAAAGTGCTGACAAGCTTGTGATATCTGCCGGGCTATCAATTGTTGATCACCACACCCTAAATCAACCACCGGAGCTTCGACATAATCTGCAACTTGGTCAAGTTTCGGGCGGTCGGGCTCTGGCCGGACGTAGCTGGCCGGCAGGGTGGAGTGCCGGATACCGTTAGAGACTAACAACAGAGTTTCCATTAATTATTCGGATATATATGAGTATGTGTGTATGGGTGTGATAATTTGCTATTTATACATAAATATGGCAATGCATTACATGGGGGTTGACTTGGGATTTGTAGGTCTTTTAAATAATTCCGTGCGTTGCTTAGCTAGAAATTCTCATATATTTTGCATATATACATATTTGGAATAGAAAAAATAAAGATTTAGCAGTATTTTTAAAAGAAGAGATTCGATAATAATTAATAATTAGATTTTTATTAATTGATTTTATAATTCGGACAGTTGAATTTATTTATCTGTAAAAAGCATTTTAGTTGAGCTACAAAAGTAATTCACTGAAACTGAACAATACAAAGTCATACTTTTTTAGTTGTTAGTTTCCAGATTAGAGTTTTGATATACGTAATGGAACTTTTACAAGAGAAATTTGCACTTATAAACTGATTATTACATACTTGACAATTTGTATTTTTGAAAAAGTTATTGTTAGCGAGTTTGAGATTAAATTTAGGTTCCAAATATACTTCAACACTTAGGTAATGTTGAGTATTAAATTCTTATGAAAAAGTAAATAAAACAATAAATGCAAAAGGATTTATAGAGGTGAAGACACAAAAGCCCTACGTCCTTTCTTCAGACCTTAAGTCCGGAATACACTAAACTTCAAAATACAAGGGTTCTCGCGATCTATTGCAAGCTGATGAATGTCAGTGTCCACCAGTCCGCTTGCTCACTCACCCAGGTTGTTGCTTCTTCCACTTTGCATATTCGAAGTGTTGGCACACCATGCAGCCTCCGTCTCAGGAACTTGGGAACTTTTCTTCCCGGAACCGTCGAACACTTTGGCTAGACGCCTGTGAGAATCACAGCTTGGAAAAAAGTTGTGACTGCTTTGTTCTTACTTGGAGAGTAAGAACACTAAGAAGTAAACTTGTGCTTAGAAAACAACAAGTCTCGTGTCCAAAGATGATACAGACACTACAAAAAAAATGGTCTATAATGGCGATAAAAATTATCACTATAAATATGAATTTTGTCACTATAGCATCTTAGTGACAATATTGTGTGTCGTCGATATGTCGTGGCTACTGAATAGTGGCTAAAGGGTTTAGCGACGAACTACGATAGTCGTCACTATTGTTCTATTTTATTGTGACTCCAATTTTCATCACTAATTCATTATTAATTAGTTACAAACTATAATCGTCACTAAAATGTCATGATATAGCCGCACAGATGTGTTGTCACTAAATAAACATGTTTTAGCCACTACAATAATTATCACTAAAACTTTATAATATAGTAGCACAATTTGTCGTCACTAAAATATCATTATATAGTTACACATAAGTGTTGTCACTAAATAAACACCTTTTAGCCACGACACTAATTATCACAAAAACTTCGAATTTAGTAGCAAAAATTGTCGTCACTAAAATACCTAGTCGTAGTTGACAAGATCATCTGAACCCACCTACACCATACCTAACCGTCGATCGAGCCACCACTGAGCCGCAATGCCTTGAACCGCACCCAACCGTTGCATCGCACCTAACCCGCCAACATCGAGCCACAGCTAACCAACCGCACCACACCCAACCATTGAACTGCATCTAGCCTACCACCACCGAGCCACAACCAACCATCGACTGAGTCCACCGGCATCGTGCCGCACCACGAGCAATTAGGACCACCGAGCCATCATCGCACCGCACCGCACCACACCTATGAATAATCAGGACCCTGCACATAGTTATATAAAAAATTAATATTTAGTGCTTCCAACAGGATTCGAACCTTTTACCTCTTAATTTAATCTTTTATATCTATCAACTGCACCAAATGATTAATTATTAATATTTTGGATAGTTAATATATATAAGGTAATAGTGGCTATCTATCTAAACTTAATAAATTTATGGAATCTATTTCACACTTTATAAATTTAAATTTTGACAATCTTATAAATTAAAAAATTACTATCACATCAGTGAATTCTAAAAAATAAAACTAAAATATAAATATTGATAAAATAAAATTGTATACAATTTTATATTAAAAAACTACTACAAAATATTCATTTTTACTTCATTATTTAGAATTTGTCGAAGTGGTAGTACTTTTTTAATTTATAAGATTACTAAGAATTAAATTTGAATAAAAAATAAGTTTTAATAAAAAAAATATAACGTAAGATTTTAATTTATGTTAAACATAAATTTTTCATAATTATGTAATTAAAATTATAATTTAACTAAACAATTTAAAATTTACGCATTATTTAATATTTTGAATACATAATTTACTCATAAAAATTCAATAACCTTAATTAATTGTGTGTATTTATTTAAATACATGATTAAATTTTTAATTCAATTTGAATTTTAGCTTAATTACACATTTTGAATCTTATCACCTTTAAATAGATTAATTTTTAATATACTAACATAATCTTCAATCATATTTTAAATATTTTTAAATGTAAATTTTTATTAATATTTATTACTTATATACAAATATTTATATAATTTAATTATTTAAATATATAAAGTCAATATTCAATTATTATTTAATTGCCACATCAAGAATTTTGTTTAATATGGGTAAATATCATAATAGTCTTAACAAAAAATGTAATAAAATCTTAACAGTGTTAAGTTGGTGTGGATCAAATTGCTTAATAAATATAATGTAGGACATAATTTCATATATTTGGAAGTATGTAATAGAATTTCATAAAATTTAAAAGTTTTAGATATTACGTAACCAAAAGCAAATTGGTGGCTTATAAAAAATATTACTAATGAACTAGTGGAGTTTATTAAATTTTTAAATTTTATTAAAACATAATAAAAAATATTATTATTGTCGACTTCAGTGATAATATATTAAATTATCACTATTTATAATTTATTGTGATAAATCTGGTTACCGTCACTATAAAATTTATTTAGCAACAAAATAAATTATTGTCACTGACTTTAGTGACGGTAAATACTAACAACATATGAAATTGTCACAAATTGAAAAATGTTGTGATGAAAAAATTAATTGTAGCTAAAATAGTATTTTTAGTTACAAAAACTTTATTGTCACTAATATTAGTGACAATAAAGATTGACAACTTATAAAATTGTCACAAATCATATTTTTTGTGACGAGAAAATTTATTGTTGCAGCAGATATATGTTTAGTAACAAAGATATTATTGTCACTAACTTTAGTGACAATAAATATTCGCAGCTAATAAAATTGTCACAAATCATATTTGTTGTGACAAAAGAATTTATTGTTGCTATACATATATGTTTAGTCACAAAAATATTATTGCCACTAGCTTTAGTGACAATAAATATCCGTAACTAATTAAATTGTCACAAATTGAATTTTTTGTGACAAAATACATAATTGTTACTAAAAATATGTTTTTAGCCACAAATATTTAAATGTCACTAACATTATTGTCACTACACATAGTTTTTTTTGTAGTGACAGTTAGCTATGGAATAGCCTCGAATGATTGAATTTTTTTTGTTGCTTGGTTTAGAATTTGATTTCGGTAGTTCGGTTCATAACGCTCTGTTACGGTAGTTTGGTTCGTAACATTAGTCTATTTATATATGAAGTTTGAGAGGTTTGAAATTGTAGCCGTTGAGAGACAATCTGGATGAAGTCCAATCATGTGTCTCTCTTCTGCAAAGGAGAGGTTACTTTTCCACAAAGTCTACATCTGCTCCTGCTTTTCTGACATTGGATCTTGACATTGTATAGTGTGTCAGAACAACTCTTCTAGTCAATCTGAGGAATTGAAACTGGTCCAACACCAGGGTTTTCAGACTTTAAGTAATCTTCATTCTTAAGATGTGGCCTTTAAGAGGATTCCTTCTGACTTATTCTCTTTGTCACCGTGTGCGAGAGTGATAGGCTTGAGTGAAACTGGCCAGTTTCGTGTTGGTGACGTCAACCAGTTTTCTTCATGTGGGTTCTCCAAACTGGTACATAGAATTGTAGTCAGTTTCTTCTATCACCTTGCGAAACCTAAATTGGTGGAGATCGGTTTGTCTTGATCTGTCCTATTATAACTCGATAGACATCTTAAATAGGACTTTACAAGTTTGAACAAACTAAAGATACTTCTAAATTGTTCTATACAGTCTTTTGACATAACAATAAAATAGAAATACTTCCTAACATAAGTTCAACTAAATCCTATTATTTGTAATTTGTTCATCATATATACTTTTTTAATTCAAACTAAGTACTTATTGCTACCATCAAAATACTCTTTTACACCATCCAAATCTTCAAAATTAGAGATATTGAATTGATTTCTAATTCCCACATATATATCATATATGTATATATGTCTGTAGGGCATGAATTCGGTAATAATAATAAGTTTGTGCTAAATAAAAATAAATCTATATCATCAATCTAAAAAAATTAATAGTTAAAATTGAAAAAAAAAAAAAAAGCAAAATTTTATGCTTAATTGCTTTATAAGTTCAAATTGAAAAAAAAAAATAGTTAAAATCAATACTGGGAGAGTAAGAACAACAAAAAAATAACTTGTGCTAGATAGCAACAAGTATCGTGTCCAAGATGGCACAAGGTAAGCTATAGAATAGTCTCGAAAGATGAAAGCTTGAATTTGCGTTTGCTTTCTCAGGATATAGGTTAATCGATTTTGGTACCCTCTCTTCTGGGAACACTTCGTCTATTTATAGATAAAATGTGAGAGGTTTGAAAAATGTAGCCGTTGAGAGACATCTTGGAAGATGTCCAATCGTCGGCCTCTCTTCTGCAAAGGACAATTTGCTTTTGCAGAAAGTCTGCACCTGCTCCTGCTTTTCTGGCACAGGATGTGATCGCTTACTTTGTGTCAGAACGACTCTTCTTAGTTAGTCCGAAGAATCGAACTAGTTCAACACCAAGATTTTCAGACTTTAAGTAATCTACATTCTTAAATTCTGGTTTTAATGGGATTCATCCTAACTTGTTCTTCTCGTCTCTGAGCACGTTGGTGATACTTAAGTGAAACTTGTCTGTGATGTCAACTAGTTTCCATCATGCGTGACTTCCAAACTGGCATAAGGATCACTTCGCGAGACTAAAATGGAGGATTTCAGTTTGTCTTGATCAGCTCTGTAATAATTCAATTGACATCCTATACAGGACATATATGTTTTGCACTAACTAGAGTTAATCTAGAGACAACCTAAATTGATGATTTCTATACATTATTTGACACATAAAAACATATAAAAGGTAAGAATACTTCCTGACACAATATTTTTTATAAAAATATATAATATGATAATAAAAATTTTATTATAATAATTTGTAATTACTATGATCATTATAGAAAAAACATTATAATATCTAAAAATAATAAAATAAACAAAAAATAATTACATGAAAATAAATATAATGATGTTGGTATTAAATTTGAGAATGAGAATGAAATCCCCAAATATAAAAGGGAATATTTGAGAATTAATCCAATTTCCCGATTCTCATTCTCATTTACTAAATGATGAGTTTCAGAATTATTTAATTTATTTCTTGATTCTAAAGCTCATCAACCAAACAACCCTCAAAAGTCATCGGAACATGTTCAAATGCTAAAATGTTGATTCATAATTACTGATTTCACGAGAGACAGAAAGAGAGAGACGTAGCCCAAAATAAGAAATTAACTATATTAAATACAAAATAAAATATTATTAAATCAGATTAACCTTTTGTACTTTAAAAGAAAATACGATGATAAGGACGAGAGTGGAGTGGGATTATACGTATGCACAATAAGTCATCAAATCAATCAAATTAAATCACTTTATTTTAATTTAACAAGATTATCATTATAATAAAGCCACACCTGAAATTAATGTTTTGTGTAATCATCATATAGTGGCCTTTTACGTAATCGAAGTTCACAATTATCTACCTCAACTTAATCCCGTTTCCTTTTAATGTTTGGCCTCATTATTTGTAAATAATCACCATATGCTTTTAGTCCAGACTAACAATTTAATTATGATGAGAGATTTTAGCTAATTTTTTTTTATTTCTTAAATAATTTCAACTTGTTTCAGAGCCTAACAAAGGAGCCTGGATTTTGGGATAACTTGTTGATTATATAGTCCGAGCAAATATAGTGAAAGCAGTAGAATAAAAAAGTATTCGAAATTTACAAAAAATATAAATTAATTAATGTAATAGTGGTGTCACACCGCACACGCACCATCACTTATTAACGTGTCAGCTTTGTCAATCGATTTCTCAATCATCCGAACTATATATACTAGGGGTGTGCACGGTCCGGTTTGGCCGGTTTAAGGGGCAAAGTACGGACCAAACCAATAGGTACGGTTTGAAATTTTCACAAATCAAACCAGCCAAATAATTATTTCAAACCAAACCGGCCAAACCATATTATAACGGTTTGGTTCGGCCGGTTTAAACGGTTTGATGATTATTCAACTAATAATATTACAAAAAAATGAAACTTGTATATCAATTTTATTATTAGATATTAATGAAATAATGATACACAAAATAAAACTAATATAAATATATCTTGCTTGTCATTAATTATAAATATGAGATAAGTAATAAATAAATAATATTATGGTTGCAAGAAACAATTAAATATATGTTGATTTATAGGGTTACACTTGAAAAAATATAAGCATCGGACATATATATCAATATAATTGATATTTTAGCTTTCTATCAAATGATATTTTATTATCATTATTATATTTAAAATTATATTATTTATACGGTCGGTCCGGCCAAAACGGCTGATTTCAACCTTCAAACCGTCGGCCAAACCAAATCATCCGGTTTGAGATTTTCAAACCAACCCGGCCAATCATTTTTTTCAAACCAACCAAACCAGCCAAATTAATTTGGTTTGGCCGGTTCGGCCAGTTTCGGCCGAACCGTGCACACCCCTAATATATACCATTACTTATTAACGTGTTAATTCATCAGAACTTGAATTTGAAAAAATAAATATAGTACGATCATCTACTCGCAACACAGATCAATTCTATAATATTTAATTTCAACGAATTTAAATATATAAATGTCACGCCCCCATTTAGCTTCCCCGGCTTATGAGAGCGTGACGGGT
>JAPKLW010000644.1:143128-171684 GCA_026898455.1 Plectranthus barbatus | reverse complement strand
ACCCTTATTTAAAGCATTAATTAACCTCTCATTTTCATAATATTATATTTAATATATTCATTTTCCAAGATTATTTAGGGATATAATGGTAAATGACCATATAAAAACAATACCAAATATAGAAATTGGACTATATAATTGAAACACCCTAAAATAGTAACCCGGACTATATAATCGGAACGGAGGGAGTAATTAATATCATGATTCTAGAAGTGGTGCGGATATGGATTGAAATCAAAATATATTATCACTGTGGAAGAAAGATCAATGAGGATTGAATTTGAGATATTGATTGTTTCTTAAGCATTTGATTTGAGGATCCCTTGTATATGGTTACCTCGAGTGTAAGAGTGTTGTTTAAGTTTGATTTATGAGGATCCCTTGTATATGGTTACCTCGAGTGTAAGTGTGTTGTTTAAGTTTGATTTACTAATTCCTGAGTCGAATTTCAAATTTTATTATTTGACATATATTTTGATATACAGGTACGAATTTAATCGAATCTATACAGACATTTTGAATTTAGAGTAATTTTAAATATTTATTATTTTAATTCAGAAAACACATATTTATTCAAATTCATTGTTTCTTATAACTATTCAAGATAATAGAAAATTTTATGATTTAAATTATTAAAATATAAGTTTTGTCCCTAAATCGGGATGATAGTTTAAGCATCTTACAGTGTTAAATAAACAATGGATTTGAATTTCAATAGAGACATAAAGGTGTGTTAAATATATATAAAATGTTAAATAATTTTACATTTTTTATTAATTTAATAAATAATTTTGTTCACGAACTCAAAAGTCAAAACTTAAAAGTCAAGCTTAATTCGTTTAATAAACAAATTTTACTTAACAAATTCGAAATAAATTTTATCAAGTCCAAGACGCAAGCAAGTTAAAATAATTTAACCTGTTTACACAATTTCTTCATATAAAATGCATTAATTTAAAATTTTTCCAATCATTATACCTATTGAATTTCGAACAAATAATTTATTAAACAAAGTTAATGTATTTAAACCACTAGTAATTGGAGCTAGTGACACCTATTAGACATATCAAGAAATGATGGGTTCGCTGTCCATTGGTTAGAATGGTAGAATCTATATTTGGATTTATGTGTTTGGATTTTGGATTGCAAGTGTAGAAAATGGGTAATATTCGATCGAGATTTTGTAGTTTATTGAGGTGGATTTTCCTAATTCAGTGAACATGAAACATGGTTGATTGTTTGATTGATGGATTGACAGTACGTGAGAAACGTGTAGTAAGGTCTCGATGTTCCTTCTATTTTCCAATTATTTTCCTACTTCACACTTGATTTTCGATTAGTTGGCATTTTCTTTATGACATGTTGCTTTCTGGCTAAGCATTTTTACAATTTATTGAAAATATTACTCCCTCGGTCCCTCATTATTAGTCCCAAATCAAAATGACACAATAACCAACGTTTGTGAGTGTAGTGAAATTAATATTTTATTGGTGAGTGTGAAAATTTTTATTATTTTAGGACATGGGACTAATAAGTGGGACTTACAAAAAAGGTAAGTGAGACTAATAAATTGGGACAGAGGGAGTATTAAATAGAAAAAATAATTGTCCAAAAAAAAATTTACTTCTTAGAATTTTATCTAAAATTTTATTCGTTAGAGAATTTTACCCAAATGAATTTTCTGTCTGAGAATGTTGTCCAACTTAATTGACAGTAATCTTTTTATGAGAATTGGGTTGTGCAGTTTAGGTGATTAATTAATTTGCAGAAAAGTACAAATGTAAAATACTTTTTATTCGAGATGGAAAATGATAATTCGCATGGGCTACATAAAATTTAATGAATGATTCATCATAAAATAACTATTGTCAGATAAGTTGGATAAAATCTCAAAAAAGAAATTTCTTTTTGATGAAATTCCCCAATAGATAAAACTTTGGGTAAAATTACGAGATTTCCCTTTTAAATATCAAGGTTAAAGATAACAATTTGTGGGTCGTATTACAATGGTGCAATAAGATCATAATCTCATAAGGCTCAAAGATTATTAACTCTTATCAAATTAAGTATTTCTAATGTTTAATCAATGTAGTTATAGTTGTGCGTAAAAATGGGTGTATCCATTTTGAGCCTATTTACAGGTAAATAAAGTCCAACAAGGAGACTCCAAATCTAACGATCCGATCCGAACTAACACAACAAAGTGGTCGAATTACTTGACATTTAGAGTGATCGAGTTGCACCAGTCGAAAGCTACTCGAGGGACTCGTCAAACTAAACAGATATGGGAATGATATCATAAATCTTATTTCCTATTTGAACAAGATTGAGCCATATCTGTATTAGGGTTTAGGGTTTAGAGGTAGATAAAGATTTAGATATATCTTACCATATCTAAATCGATATTCCTTGTATAATTAGGGATCTCTCCCTAAAAATACCCCTATTCTTATTTTAAAAAGGACCGATTATTTTTTATTTTATTCTCAATAATAAAATTCTCCAACAATTTTTCGTTCTTTCCAAGTATTCTATCTTAAAGGAAATCTGTGAATTTCATGCCTCAACAATCATAAAAGCTTATCAAATCAAGAGCAACAATGATTCAGTTTTATAATTCGTCTTACTTTCTTTAAGAACATTAGATTATTGTGTTTTATCATATTTTATTAGATGGTATGGTTCGGTAAAAGCTGATCTCTCATAAGAAATTATTTGAGATGGACCCAGTTAAGAAATAGAATTTTGATGCGTTAAGCAACTCAGCCAATTGTATATATAGGATTGCCTAGATATAACTGATTAAATAGAGTTATTTTAAACTTGTAATCTTGTAGGAGACTTAACTGATTAGATAAAGATTGAGTAAAAATTTATAAGGACATATATAAGTGGGGATAAAAAGAATAAGTCAGACAAATTATGATAAGTGATTGATTAAAGACAAAAAGACAAAGGATCCAAACTTAGTAAAGACAAAGGGAGTCAGTCAGTTAAGATACCTCAGACTGATTTGGAGCCATTGTGACGGAAATTCATAGAGTCAACAAAAGCTGTTAAAACACTAGTAATTGGAGAACACGCTATCACTCAACGGATAGATTTCAAACTTTCAAGAGTCTCCCATCAAGTCTAAAATACCCCTAAAAATCATCTGATAGAGGATTACTTGTTGAAATTGCTAATCTAATTACTCAAGTGCTCTAAGCATTCAAAGCTCTCTCTCTCCAGATCACCATATCCATATATGAGGCTCAATGCTTCTTAGCTGGAGTTAGCTGGAGTTCAGACTCTATCTAAAATATTGAATCCAATACAAACTATCTAAATCATTAGAAGTCTAATCGATATCATTCGACCATTTTCAAGTTTTGTCAAAAGTGCGATCTCACAATTATTCAGCTCAAAGAGATCTTGTTCGTGATAAAGTTTGTCATTTTGAAGACAGTCAGAGAGTCTAGCATGTGGAGTCGTGTGGTAAAGCTCATTGCATGTAACTGAGTTCTGTAAAAGAAGATTCTAATATAGTTTCTCAAGCTAGATCTATAAACTATCAATCGAGTAATCCAGAGGACCAGGCCGGTGATGCAATTGTTCTTGCTGAGGCCATAGATTCACTAACCTTAAATGCAGGTATAGATCAAGGGGGAATTTCAGGAGTACAAGCCAAAACTGAATCGGGTGGCCAAGTTGAAACTGACTTGCCAGCCGATGCTGACTTTCCTGAAGATGGAGTTGTTCACCCTGAAAATGCCCAACTAGTAGAAGTGAATCTAGAAGATCGAAGGCTAGAGATCGTGGAAGCCATCACTGTAGAAGAAGATCCAAGTCCAGAAGCTGAAGAACAAGTTCCAGAAAACAATCTAGCCATGGTGGGATCAACATTAACCTCAGTTCCAGTATCAAGAATCGATGGTACTAATTATCCTCGAGCTTTAATTCAACCTGTTGAAGTCACTCAACTCCGGAAGCCCAAATGGTTGAGACACCATCCTGAAGATGTTGTGCTTGATAATATTGCCAACCCAATTCGCACGAGGCAAGGAGTGCCCTACTTACTTGCTTCATCTCTTAAAATCCAGAACCTACGAAGATAGGAGATGCTTTGAAATCCACTGACTGGATAAATTCCATGCAAGAGGAGCTTGGTGAGTTCAAGATGAATGAAGTATGGTACTTGGTGGATCGACCAAGCCATCAATCCGTTATTGGTACGAAGTGGGTCTTCAAGAACAAGAGAGATGAAACTGGGAATATAGTGAGGAACAAAGCAAGGCTCGTAGCAAAGGGGTATGCTCAGTGTGAAGGGATCGACTTCGATGAAACCTTTATTCCAGTAGCCACACTCAAAGCCATAAGATTATTTCTAGCTTATGCCGCACATTATAACTTCACAGTTTTTCAAATGGATGTGAAGAGTGCATTATAAATAGGGAGCTCAAAGAAGAAGTATATGTTGAACAGCCCCCAGGCTTCAAAGAAGGAAACCAGGTTTACAAATTGAGAAAGGCTCTTCTTTATGGGTTGAAGCAGGCACCCCGAGCTTGGTATGAGACTTTGTCTCAGTTTTTTCTCAAGAATGGTTTCCAGAAAGGGAAGATCGACACGATGTTAATCAGAATCATGGATATAGTAGACATCCTATTGGTTCAAATATATGTCGATGATATCATCTTTGGATGCAAAAACTTGAAGTTGTACGAGAACGCCCAGCTTATGCAAAGCAACTTTCAAATGAGCATGATGTGTAAGCTCACTTATTTTCTCGATCTTCAAGTCATCCAATCAGATGGAGGAATCTTCATCAATCAGAACAAGTATACCAAGGACTTGATAACTAAGTTTTGCACGGAGTAGACCAAGCACTCGAGGATTTCTATGAGCCATGTGCTCAGATAAACCTTGATGAAGAAGGTAAAGCAATCAATCCAACTACTTACACAAGCATTATCGGATCATTGTTATATTTGACCGCAAGTAGGCCGGATATTTCCTACTCAGTTGGAGTATGTGCAAGATTTCAAGCAAATCCTAAGAAGTGGCACATGGAGGCTGCAAGAAGGATTGTGAAATACCTCAAAGGAACGGAGTCCTTAGGTATTTGGTATCTCAAAACTGACAAGTTTACTCTTAATGCTTACTCAAATTCAAATCTTGGAGGATGTCGCATTGATAAGAAGAGAACAAGTGAAACTTTCCAGTTCCTAGGACATAAACTTATAAGTTGGTTTAGTAAAAAACAGCATTTCGTAGCTACATCAACAACCAAAGCTAAGTATGTAGCCGCTTCTAGTTGCTATGCTCAAGTGATATGGATCAAGCAGCAATTGCTTGATAATGAGGTTGAGACTGAGTGTGTTCCAATCTATTGTGATAATAGCAGTGCTATGTGCATCACGAAGAAGCCTGTACACCACTCAAAGAACAAGCATATCGACATAAGACACCATTTTATCAGAGACCATGCCAAGAATAATGATGTGTCTGTTGAGTACATTCGTACTGAAGATCAATTGGCAGATATCTTCACCAAACCACTTCTAGAAACTCGATTCAAGGAGTTGTGCATCAAGCTTGATTTTTTAGAATTTGATGAGATGTCAATTGAAGAGGAGTAGTTGCGGATTAAAACTGAGTCCTAGCTCTCAATTTTATGGTTTTCTCACTTTCTCAAATTCTAAGTAAAATGGAGGACGTGTTGACTGAAACTGAGTCCCAGCTCTCAGTTTTGCTTACTTGGAAGTCAAACTATTTGATCGATTTAAGTGGTGTCACCAAATTATTTCAAATCATATGAAGATCGAAGAAATCCTCAATTGAAGACGACGGAAGCGGATTAAAATTGATTTCAAACTCTTTGTTTACAGTTTTGTTCAATTTCTCAGTATAGAGGATGTATACTTAGCCATTTCTCTAAGAAAAATGCTCAAATAATGTCTACGCTAAGTATATGATACTGAACTTTGAAAAACCAAGTTTGGTTTCTATACTTAGAATATTTTGGAGGATGGTTGCGGAATTAAACTGAGTTCTAACTCTTAGTTTAGGAATTTACTCTTACTCAATATGAGTATAAAAGCAGGATTTTCAAATTCAAACAGTTGCTTATCCTATACAACGCATTAAATGTGTAACAGGCGGTGACAAATCCGAGCATGCCACATGGATAAAGCTCGCCTGGATGAGAAGGATAAGAAAGAAGCTACAACTTTTGAGTCTATTTCCTCCATTAAATCAACAGTGTCTACCTTGGTTGAAATTGTCAAAAAGGGGGAAATGGACAGACTCAAGGAAAAGGAAGAACAGAGGCAGAAAGAAGAAAAAAGAAAAAGAAGAGAGACTGAGAGGGGAAGAGGCTGAAGAGAAAAAGAGGCAAGATCAGTTCAATATGCTTGCTGAATTGGTAGCAAAACTATCTGGATCTTCATCGTCTATATCTGATCCTCATCCTCCATAATTCTCCCAGTAAACTAAGTTTTTGTACTTAGTCCTTTTTGCAAGCTTAGTTTTATGACTTTGATTGTACTTGTAATCTTCTTACTAACTAATGAAAGTTTGGAAACTGACCTTTTAGACAATCACTCATGGTCTATCTCTCCCTCTCTCTCTCTCTTCCTTAGCTGAACTCACTTTTCCAAGCGTGAGCAGCAAAACTTACGTTTTTCGCTCTATTTGTTTCATCGAGTAATATCTCTCCAATTCAGGGGGAAGATCAAATAGAGTAGGTCAGAATAAGGACTCGTGTACTGAGTAGTGTCTTTTGTAAGCTTAGTACACCATGCTTCCTTTTATTAATGACTTTAGTAAGTAGTTTTGACATTATCAAAAAGGGGAAATTGTTAGGAACTAAGTTCTAGTTTCCTCCTTAATTTGTTGTTTTGATATGTTAAGACTTACTTTAGCACTAAGTTTCTAGAGTCTTGAATGTAATCCATGTATAATATTATTTATGTTGTAATAAACTAGAACTTAAGTGTTGAAGACCGAGCAAAGAAGACACTCGAGATTTGAAGAAGATGTGTTCGTGCTTGGAACTTAGTAAGGCCTGAACTTAGTTTCTGGAAACTTAGTTTTACTAAGTATGGGCAAGGCCCATACTGACTTTGGGAAGCAGTATAAGAAGTGGCCATACTGACTATAGAATGTCAGTATGGAGGTCTTTACTTCAAAAGCAAGAGGAGCACAAGGCGAATCAAAGCCAGACTTAAAGGTGATTGAATGCTTAGTAAAAATCAATACGAGAAAGTCTCATACTTGGATTCCTCGGACTGAAACTTAGTTTGACAAGAGCAAGTAGAAAGTACAAGGTAAGTACAACTTTTGAGAGCAGAGCAGACCTATGTAGAATGGCTGTGATTGGATAGTTCAATCTATGTCTCTAACGACTTGAATTATGTGTGTAACAGACATAATTCAAAGTGTCGACCAAGGTTGCCTATAAATAGTTCAACATTTCGAATGAAGAACATACAAGAATCACGTGAAAAGCTAAGCCGATACTCTGTCAATCTTTCTACTCAAAGCTCTCTAATATTCTCTGTACTTAACACGAGACTTTAGTTTCTAACTCAAGTTAATCATTCTTAGGGGTGAGTATTCGATTATTCGGTTCGGTTTTGACCTGTAAACCGAAATAATCGAATTTACATTGAAGGTAACCGAACCAAACCAAATTACCAAAATTAGGGGCGGCAATCTCCAACCCGACACGACAACCCGACACGAACCCAACACGAAAAAAACGGGTTGGGTCAACCCATATAATTTTTGGGTCAGTTTCGGGTCAACCCGTCCAACCCATTTAATTTTCGGGTTGGGTTCGGGTCAATCTTGGGTTGACCCGCGAACCCATTTGACCCACCAATAATATTAATTATTATTATTATTATTTATGAAATATAATTACATAAAAATTTAATAAATAAAATATAGCTTAAAACCAATTTTTTTAAATAGTTAACACAATTTTTTAAATAATTATCACAATTTATTAATTTTTAAATTAATTAACACATTTTTTTTAATTTTTAAAATAATTAAATAGGTCATTTCGGGTCAGTTTTGGGTCGACCCGAAAATAAACAGGTTGGGTTCGGGTTGAGATTTCTGGCCCGCAAAAATATACGGGTCGGGTTCGGGTTGGCGTGTCGCTTGTTATTATCAGGTCACAACCCCGACCCGCCAACCCGAACCCGACCCATTTTCCACCCCTAACCAAAATAACCGAACCAAAATTCGTATTCGATTTATGGTTATTTTTCTGTTATAACCAAATTTTAATATAAATTTAATAAATTTATAAATTTAAAAATAAAAAATAAAATTATTTATATTTATATATTATATATATATATATATTAAAAATATATTTATTTATTAATATAAATATATATATTATATATTTATTAATATTATAAATATAAATTCGATTATTTTGGTCCGGAAAAAAATTAACCGAATTGAAAAAAGTTAATCGAGCTTCCGAACCAAAAACCAAAATAACCAAACCAAAATAAACGAAATTTTTTTGGTTCAGTTCAGTTTTCTATTTTTTCGGTTTCTTGCTCACCCGAGGCTAAAGCTTAAAGCTAAAGCTATACTACGGTGAATATAACTTTCCTAAAGTTATATTCATAGCAGTCAGTTCCTACTATGGAAATCTGATTCTCACGGACGTCTAGCCACCAAACTTAGTTCTGGGAAGAAGGAGGAAACATTCAACCTACCAGGAAGAAGGCTGCGAGGTGCATCCTCACTTCAACCTGAAGAAGTGCGAGCTTGCAATGAGTTCCTAGGCGAGTGACGTCAGCAGACCAAAGGACGGAGGTTTCCGATGGGTTGACTATAGATCGTAGGGAGGCTTGTAACTTAGTGAATTCCCGATTAAAGTTCGGAAGAGTGGACGTAGGATATTAAGTCCGAACCACTATAATATCCTAAGTCACTTATTTGCTTTCTTTAAGTTTCAGCATTCTTAAGTTTCTCAAACTTACCTTCAAAACTTCAATACTTAGCCAAGTATTGAAGCGCATACTCTGAAACTTACTTAATAACTTTCTGAGCTAAACTTACTTTCTTTAACCCAAAACTGAGTTCCAGTCAGTTTCGTAGAACAAGTGCAAACTAAGCTTACTTTCGCTGCAATACATATTTCTTTGATTTCGGGACCAACATCGGGTGATCTTGTGGACTGGCAGACGCGGCATCTACCAGCAAGCAACAATCTGTTCAACATTTTGTAATCATAAACTTAGTTATTTTCAAACTTTGAGTCTGAAGAGAGGACGTAGGATAGTTGAAGTCCGAACCTCTATAAACCATTTACGTCTTTTATTGTTTTTTATTACTTTGGATTTAAAACTCAATACCTCAAGTGTTAGAGTATATTTGCTGAAAATGACTAAATAACATTTCTTGCTAAGTAATTAATTATTATAACCCAAGTTGGTGCGAAAATAACCAACTTGGAGAGTGCAAATTTATTAAAATTTTATGCTGCTTATTATATACTCTAATTTGAGACCAACAATTTAGATGTCTCATAAAAAAGAAATTGTAAGTCTATCTCATACAAATTTTTTACATTTTAGTTTTGGATGCTATATATGGCCTTTCAAACTCCGTAATTCTTTTGTAGAAATAAAATGCATTAATTTTAATTATATTTGTATTCAAATATCTCTATTAAAATTCTAACCCATGATTTAATGGATATAAGTGATACGCTTGAATCATTGTCCTAAGTCAGGGACAAATTCCATGATTTTATTAATAGATTTGATTCCCTTTTAAAAAGAAAACAAGTGAAAATAAATTCGGTAATATTTGTATATTATTGATATTGTGGTAGTCCGCAAATAAATTTGAAATTATTTACATTTATCATATGCAATTCTATATTTTTATCACACTCAGCTGTTAATTTAAGACTACAACACCACCGATTAAATTTTTTAAAAACAATTTCATTAAAAAAAAAATCCCACGAACAAAGTTGATTTTAAAATTTGAAGATATAGAATTGTTCTTATCCTAAAATCATGTAAAAATCAACATCACGATTCTTCAATATTCTTCATATCTAGAATTTCAATTAGATGATCGGTATTGTCTAACTTTAATAACTCTATTCTAACTATTGGAAATTTGATTAGATTTCATCGAGCATGCCTTGACTCCACTACCCAAAAAATATATATATAAATTTAAAAAAATGCAGGTATATATTTGATGATGCAAAACTTTGGAGGAAAAAGACACATCCAATTTCTTTACTAATATTTAACAAATCTTTTTCTAAAATTTGACTTGATATGATTTTGTGGTCCAAATAATTATCCCATACCAAGACATATCTAAACTAAAATAGTAATAAGAATTAATAAAATAAAAGGACCGAAATTGAGATATATTGAAAAATCTTGATTCTTGGAGAAATTTCATAAATCAAATAAGATATTGTTGTATAATATAATGTTTGATTATTAGTAGAGGACTTAAACCTCATCATCAAACATGATCTATTGTCTAATTGTAACAGGCTGACATCAACCATGCCTTAAAAAAGTCTGAAGGATTCCAATCGAATATTTCATCAACAACTGAATATTGGTTTAAAAAATAGATAGAATTGCGGGGACAATTTAATGTTTTTTGATTAATTGATCATGGATTCGAGTATATTATAATTAATGTTTTTCGATTTTAAATTTATAAGAGATTGAATTAGGAGTAGGCACAAAAGAAGGCGCCTTATTTTTTGGGTGAGTGGATTGTGATTCGTTTGGATTGATACAATTGGCAACCTTAAAAAGCTTGATTTCTGCTATCTTCCGTGGCATCCAAAACCAAAATTAAGATACTCTATATTATATGTATCTTGAGATCAAACCCTATCGATCTTAATTTATAATATTTTTTAAAATACAAGTGTATCGAGTTTTGAAGGAATTTTATTATTATTATTATTATTGAAATGACGATTGTGATACATTTATAAGATTGTCATCAATTCAAAATCGTTCTAAGTTTTAATATTTTATTGCAATGCATTCATATAATAAATAAAATGAATTTAAAATAATTTTTATTTTAAAAAATATTATACATACTGTGCATCGCGCGAGTAGCTTAGTATTTTTTTTATAAAAAAAATTATTACATTAATTTAAACACACACACTCTACATATTCTCATGGAAGCTCAAATCCATAACATTTTAGTCATAAGTAGAGTGCTTTTACCACTGTATCTGAACAAAGTTTAATTATGTGTTCAAGAAATAACCATGAAGGGAAGACCCAAAGTTTTTGAATTAAGCTTGAAGTATTTATTTACTGTTTCTACTGAATAGATTTCATAACTATTTAATAAAAAAATAGTTTTTTATAGATATTGATAAGACTATTAAACGAGATTTCAAAGATCGTTAGACAATTAGAATTATTAAGAAAATTCTTTCAATATGTTAATTTAGAATTTAGTGGAAAGTATATATAAATAATAATCTAGCATAAAATATATTTGTTAAAATTGTTAGAAAGTATTTTTACTTTATTGTTATGTTTTCGATGTGTTAAAGATTGTATAGAAATTACCAGTTTAGAACTGTCTCTAGTATGTTCAAACTTGTAAAATCCTATTTAGGATGTTTATCGAGTTGTAATAGGATTAATAAAGATAAACTGGTTTCCACCAGTTTGAACTTCGCAAATTGGTGATAGAAGAAACTGACTACATTCTTAAGTATTAGTTTAGAGAACCCACATGGAGAAAACTAGCTAACGTCACCAGCACGAAACTGATCAGTTTCACCTAAGCCTAACACTCTCGCGCACAGAGACAAAGAGAACAAGTCAGAAGGAATCCTCTTAAAGGTCAGACTTTAAAAATGAAGATTACTTAAAGTCTGAAGACCTTGGTGTTGGACCAGTTTTAATTCCTTGGGCTAACTAGAAGAGTCATTCTGACACACTCTACGATGTCAATGTCCAGTATCAGAAAAGTAGGAGCAGGTGCAGATTTTCTGGAAAAGCAACCTGTCCTTCATAGAAGAGAGGCGCCTGATTCGACTTCATCCAATATATCTCTCAACGGCTAAAATTTCAAATCTCACACACTTCGTCTACAAATAGATGAATTGTCCCCAGAAGAGAGGTTACAGTTACCAATTTTCAGAATATTACTAAAACACCGAACATTAAAGTGCTGTAAAGATTTCAAGCTAAAAGCTTTCTAACATTCGAGGCTACACAAGACTTGTTGCTTTCTAAGCACAAGTTTACATTTTGGTGTTCTTATTCTTCAAGTAAGAACACAATAGTCACAACTTTTCTCCAAGCAGTGATTCTCACGGACATTTAGCCAAAGTGTTCGACAGTTTCGAGAAGAACCTTAAAGTTATCAAATTCTAGAGACGGAGGTTGTGTGGTGTGCCCACAGTTTGAATATGCGAAGTGGAGGAAGCAATGATTTGGGCGAGTGAGCAAGTGGACACTGGCATTCATTAGCTTGTGATAGATCGTGAGAACCCTTGTATTCTGAAGCTTTGTGTATTCCAGACTTAAATCTGAAGAAAGAACGTAGAACTTTTTTGTTCAAACCTCTATAAATCCTCTTGCATTTACTTCTTTATTTACTTTTTTCGTAAGAATTTAAAACTCGATATTACCTAAGTGTTGAAGTGTATTTTTGAACCCAAACCTAATCTCGAACTCGCTACCAACAAACTTTTCAAAGACACAAACTAGTTGGTGAGTGCAAGTTTCTCTTGTAAAATTTTTACTATCTTGTATCAAAATTTTAATCTCGGGATGAACAAAAATAATTATAGTGAATAAATATTTGTAAAATATAATTAATTATCCTCTTTATTTAAATTTTGTATATAAATGGAAAAGAAATGAATTCAACATAAGAACTTGTTTGGGGGAGGGAAATTAGGGAGAATAACTCAACCGAATCTTTTGATAGTTTTTGCCACCTAATTTAGATTTTTAGATAAACGAGAAATTAGATTTTATAATTGAAATTGGGCCTTTTCATGGATCAAACCAAATTAATTCCCCCAAAAAATATATCTTTTTTATATTTTTGGGAAAATATAATGGAACACCCACCAAGACAATAGAGACGTATTTTAGCAAACTATTAAAACTTTATCTTTACATGAAAAATATCAATAAAAAAAGAATTGAATTGGCAATTCGATTCATCATCCATAATTGTGGGGAATGTGACATTTTCTTCAAAAATCAAAATAAAATAATGCTGATGATATATAGCGAGATGATGTTTCGATTTTAGTTTAAATCACGATGTTGTCATGTTTCACTGTCGCATCACACTAATATTTTTACTTAATTATCATCATAAACATCTACATACCATTTCCCTCCTTTGACTTTATGCCTTTCCAATTATTTATTTTTATATAGTCTTAGACTTGGTCTTATATGAGTGAGCGGAGTTTTTCAAAATATGAAATTTAAATAAAAATTTTGCATGGCAGTTTATATAAATAGTTAATAGATCTGTTTATCAAACGGACAAGTGTTAATGGGTTTGAATTAATTTTGGGCCTTTAAACGAGGTTCATTTGGGCTGAGTACACTATTCAAAATAATCTCATTTAGTTTTTTTTAGGCCTATTGTCAATCTAAGATTTGAAAAATAGTTTAATTATCGATTTATGACATGAAAGATAAATTTTCAATTCAAGATCTGAAAAATCCTTAAAAATTTAATTTATGACTAAATATTAGGGTACTAGATTGAGAGATTTACAATTTTTCGGATCCAGGATTTAGAGCTAGTGGCGGATCCACTAGGGGGCTGGGGTGGTCTTAAGCCCCCCAATTTTTATTTTTTTTAGTATTAAGTAATTTTAAATATTTATAATATAGCCCCTCCTATTTTATTTTTTTTAGAGTTAGCCCCTCCTATTTTTGAATCATAATAAATAAAAGGGGTTAATGATTGATGGTCCCGGATCAGAGTCGTCGTGATGAGAATCGAACAACAAACACACACGAATGCAGCGAAAGTATAAATATTATCTTGCACTTAGGTTCTTGTTAAATGTTTAAGCTCGGAACCTTACCTAGGGTTTTCTTACAGTTATGCTCTAGCAACTTGGTTGCTAGGTTTCAAATCAGCACAATAAACAGTAAGCAATAAAACAGTAAAGAACATGCAATGTTTATAGTGGTTCGATCCAATAGATCTATGTCCACTCCTTAGCAATGTTGCTAAGAATTCCACTAAAAAGATATATGGAATACAAGGAATCGTCGTTCACTTGTAGTAGGTAGTGAGCTTTCGACCTAGCTACTACAAAGCTATCCTCCGATCCTCCAATCTCTTAGCAGCAGCAGCTCCGGCCAAGTCAAGGGCGCACCTTCGTAAAACTTATCCTTCGCTGGAATGGAGATTTTATAGTTTTCTCCAAACTCTGTCTGGTTTGCGGCTAATGCCCATCAAGGTCAATTCTTTCCAGAAATGACTGTTGGATGCTTCCTGATTTGGAAGGTATCCCAATGATTAAAGATTCTTGAGCTAAGTCAAGGAATCTCTTCAATGTAGTGTCAGATATTGAATGGGGGACACTACGGCGATTGTTGAGAGCTTTTAATATTCTCATATGTGAGCTCTCAACTTTATGACTACTCTCTTTTGACAGTTTCGTTTTGTCAAAGGAATCCTTTTTGGTTCGCTCTGTAAGTGTGCGAGTTGATTCGAGAGATGAGTAGTTGGAGTAGTTGTTTTCTCTCTGTTTGGACTTGTCTTTTATATCTGGAGATTCAAACTTTGAATCTCCATACCCGTTAGACACAACGGTTCCTTCGTCCAAGAGAGTAACTTGCTTTTTCGTCCTTTTCCGGCGTGTACAGTGCCTTCTTACCTACTTCGGGTAAGGTTTTTGTCCTTGGTTATACTTTCTGTCAGAACGGGCGTCTTTCGCAAGTATCTGCTGAGTATCTCCTGCTAGGCCTTCTATTGGAAAATGCTAGGAGTACTCTGCTAAGCCTTTTGATTCTTTCTGATTGATAAGTTATTCTAGCAATCTGCTCTTCCAAGTATCGGACTGCTGACTCCTCAGCAGTTGCTTAGATTTAGCATTTGAGACCTTTGACTTCGGATTGCTATAGCTTTTAGCAATCTGCTAAGTGCTAGCGAATGTTGACTCCTTCAGCATTTTGATATCGCTAGGTACTTAGTAAATGCTAATTCTTCTAGCATTCTGCAATCTCTTCTTTGCTTCCGACTGCTGAGTAGGGGCTCCTAGCAGTCTCTTCCTTTAGCATACGATTGCTAACGTCTTAGCAATCTTCCTTCTTAGCACTTGACTGCTAACTCCTTTAGCAATCTTCTTCATCTGCTAATATCTCTAGTAGCTACCATCTGCTAGGGATACTTCTAGCTATCTAATCTATTACAACTCAATACTTAGCCTATACAGGACTTTACAAGAGTTTGCTACACTGATGCTAGAATTCAGTAGTTGATCGACCAACTACTAAGATTTGGTCCAACAAAACCTTTTACAATTCGATCCTAAGGAAGGAATTCAGGAATAATTCCCAACAATGATGAATAAGAAGAGTGATTGAAATAATTGAATTATTTTGCAAATATAAAAAATATAAAATTAACTCCTTTTATAATAAAAGAGAAAATATATAAAAACATAGTTAATAAATAATAAGTTAAAAGGTTATTAAAACTTGTTAACAAATAAAAGGAAAAGCAAAACAAACAAATGAAAATTTTTAATATAATAATAAAATAATACAAAAAGTTAAAAGTAATTTTTAATATTTGAATATTTGACTTTAACTATACCTTTCTCTCTCCACTTGCTAAAAAACGAGACAGAGAAAAAATTTTGAGCAAAAAAGCTGGACTTGGGGTGTTGGAGTGAAGACCCACCATTTTTATCTTCTCATCCATTTCAAGGTAAGTTTATTTTTTATTTAATTTTAATTTGTATTCATGTATTCTAGTTACTAGTTTTACCTCTTTTCCATTTACCTCTTTATTAATTCCATTAATTTCATCTTAGTTGTGGGTTAGGGTTTGAATTGGGGATTTCATATATATTAAATTTTCAAAAATTCTTTTGTGTAGAATATGGATAATTATTTCAAGAGACTTCGTAAGAATGACTTGGGCAGTTCGTCATCTTCTTTACATGAATCTACTACCCCTGAAACAATGAAAAATCATCCCCAAGTAGAGATAAAATTGAACTTGAATGAGATTGTTAGTGATCTGAGTTTAAGAAAACCAATAGATGAGTTTGATGTTGTGATTCGAGATCAAGTACGAAGAGCATACTTGACTAAAGGGCCTTGTCAATTATTTGGTCATAAATATCCAAAAACAACATAAGGTATTCAAGAAAGAAGCTTTCAAGATATTTGGTACAAAAAGTTTCTATGGTTAGAGTATAGTGTTTCAAGTGATGCAGCATTTTATTTTTGGTGTTATCTTTTTAATGATTCAAATAAAAGTGGTCATTACGGAGAAGTGACATTCACAAGAAAAGGGATTCAAAAATTGGAAAAAAGCATTGTAGAAGTTTAATCATCATGTTGGAGATGTTACTAGTTGTAACAATAATGCTAGAATACAATTTGAGTGTTTTCAAGACCAAATGCATAGTGTGGCAAATTTGTTTCAAATAAGTAGTCGAGAAATTGAAGTTGCTTATCGTGCCCGCTTGACAGTAATGTTAAATATGGCTCATTTTCTTTTGAAGCAAGGACTACCTTTTCGTGGACATGATGAATCTGCTAGTTCTTTGAATAAAGGCAATTTTCTTGAATTAGTTAATTATACTAGTCAACTAAATGGTGAGATTTCAAAAGTGTTGGGTGTCAATGCTCCTGGAAATAATCAAATGACTGCACCATCAATTCAGAAAGATTTTTCACATGCTTATGCCTTTGAGATCACACGTGTTATAATTAATGATATTGGAGATAGAGTTTTTACTCTTTTAGTTGACGAGGCTCGTTATGTTTCAATGAAAGAACAAATGGGATTTGTTTTGAGATATGTGAATGAAAAAGGATGTGTAATTGAGAGGTTTCTTGCACTTGTGCATGTGAGTGACACTTGTTCTCATTCCTTGAAAGATGATATTGATGCTTTGTTTGCAAAACATGGTTTATCAATATCTAAATTGAGAGGTCAAGGATATGATGAAACTTCAATGCGAGGTGAATTTAATGGGTTGAAGTCCTTAATCTCGCAAGAAAATCCATATGCCATGTATGTTCACTGTTTTTCTCATCAACTCCAATTAGTTATTGTTGCCGTTGTTAGAAAAACCAGGGCAGTGCAAGACTTTTTTAGCTATGTCTCTATGATTGTGAATACGGTTGGTGCTTCTTGTAAAAGAAAAGATCAATTAAGAGAGCTTGAGCACAAAAAGATAATTGGTGAGCTCAATAGTGGAGAAAGAGGAAGTGGAAAATGTCAAAATCAAGAAACTAATTTGGTTAGACCTGGAGATACTCAATGGGGTTCACACTATTTTACATTGCTCCGTATGTGCTCTATGTGGACTTCTATTGATCAAGTATTGCAAAATGTTCGTGATGACGACATTTCTAGTGAAAATAGAAATGCAGCAGAAGGTTTGAGTGAAAGAATGGATTCTTATGAGTTTGTGTATTTGTTTCACTTGATGAGGCACTTGTTGGGGATGACAAATGAGTTATCTCTTGCCTTGCAACAAAAGGACCAAAATATTGTTCAAGCCATCTCATTGATTTGTAGTGTGATGTCCCAATTACAATGCTTTAGGGATAATGGATGGGAAACACTTGTTGATCAAGTTAATAGATTTTGTGAGTTGAACAATATATCATTGATTGATATGGAAGATAATATAACAAGATGCGGTCATCGAAGACATGGAGCACAAGTCATATCTAATTCTCATTACTATCGTGTGAAGATTTTTAATGAGGTATTAATTTTCTTTTCTTTTTTTTGCTTTTGAGTATTTTAATTATTCTTGTATGAGCAATATTTCTTTTTTATTAATCTCTCTATGAATGTAATGCACGTTGTTGATTTGATTATGCAAGAACTGAATAATAGATTTTTAGAAGCTAGCACTCAAGTGCTTGGTAGTATAGCATGTCTCGATCCAAGGAATTCTTTCTCTCAATTCAACATTGATAGACTCATTAACTTTGCTTCTTTGTACCACGAGGATTTCTCCACAAGTGACGGTTTATATCTTCCTCAACAACTCAGTAATTTTATTGCTAATGTGCGCTCCGATCCTCAGTTTTCTTTGATAAGCAATTTGGGAAGTCTTGCTCAAAAAATGATTGAAATAGGTAAAAGTTCAGTTTTTCCATTGGTTTATCGTATGATTGAGTTGGCATTAGTCTTGCTCGTTGCCACAGCCTCGTTTGAGAGAACATTTTCTGCTATGAAGACTATTAAGAATGATTTGCAAAATTGAATGGGGGATGAGTGGATGAATGATGCATTGGTAGTATATATTGAGAAGGATGTATTTTCAAAGATTGAAAACGAACCAGTTTTACAACGTTTTCAATCAATGAGTACTTGAAGATTTCAGTTATCACCGATACCACTTTCTTAATGTATGTATTTTATTTTTATTAAATTGATTAAATTTTTTTGTTGCGTGACATTTAATACAGCCCCCCTCATTTATATTTTCTGGATCCGCCCTTGTTTAGAGTTTTCGGATCTTGAATTGATAATTAACTAATTTTTAGGATCTCGAATTGAGAATACTTTAAACTCACAAATTCGTATTTCCATTGGGAAACAAACATGTATGAGCATTTTTTCTATCACCACTACCTCCGAATAAAGAACTTATTTTAGGGTTTGTTTGATTAGTGAGTTTCGGAATGAGGGAATGAAATGATTCCAAAACTCATTGTTTAGTTGAAGGATATAAGAATGAAGAATTAAGAATGATACCCAAATATTTGGAAATCCCCAAAACGCTCTAAATTAATGAGTTTCATTCTCATCACCAAAATTATTTATTTCATGTTATTTTGTAATTATTATTATTATTTATTTTATATTATTATTCTATTTAATATATTATAATAATATTATTATTAAATTTAACTTTTTATTTTATATCTTGGTTTTTATATTTTATAAAATAAATAATAGGATAAATAAATTATTTATTTATTTCTAAATGACTTATTTCATGATTTTTTAATATTAAATTAATTATTATTTATATAATTTTTAATTATTTTCTGTACTTATAAATTTAAAAAATATATCATCGAAAATAATTTTCAAATCCATAACATAAACAAACAACATACTTGAGAATGATTCTCAAATTCAAACTCGTACTCATCCATTATACTGCAGTTAAACCAAAACACCCTTATAGTTTTGCCTTTTTTTTTTAATAAAATATTTGTATTTAAACTTTATATATTCAAACTTTCTCATAAAATTTGAATTCATATCACTTCGTTATGGACATTTTGGTAAAGTTTGAATCCATGATTACTTGTGATTCTAAAAATAAATTTTCACCGTTGGGCCTGAATAAGGAGCCAGCCTTACTAATCAACCATGTAAGCGAAAAGGCGATTCAATTTGGGGGCCGCCACCACTCAGCCGCGAAGGATAGGTACAATTTGGAACATTGTGAAGGGTGCGGTGGAGACGCAATTGATCGCGCATGATAAGGAGGTTTACGAGAGCCCTACGCCTGATACGTCGTTGTTGAGATTGGCTTGGAATAAGCAGGATTTGAGGTACATGGCGACGATATTGATGAATAGCAACAAGATTGTGATATTGTATATTAGGTCTCCCACAATGCCATTGGAGGAGTTGGATAGGCATAGTGCGAGCGTAAATGCCATTGCGTGGGCGCCGCAGAGTTGTCGGCATATTTGCTCTGCCAGAGATGATGGGCAGGCGTTGCTTTGGGACATTCAGACCGTTGCTGGGATCGATCCCATGTCGATGTACTGAGATTAAACCAGCTACAATGGTCTGGGGCTCAGCCGGATTGGATTGCAATTGCATTTGGTAACAAGATATATGCAAATGCTGAAAGTGTGAGGTAGTGGTGTTCTTGATTGTGTGTTATCTAGCTTGCTAACATGTAAAAGTGGTCGTTGGGAGATTCAGAGAATGGAATGCTTTGTTGTATCAGTATGCAATAAATCGGATTGATCTCTATTTCTTGAGTCTCTAAAGGTAATCTGACCTTCTGTTTCTTGGTTTTTGTGTTGTTCTTATATTTACTATGAAAAGGTGGCGATGTAGTTGGACAGAAGATTGCTTTGTTCTCCAAAATTTCAATAAATGAGAAATTCATTGGCCAAGTAGATTTTAATATTGCTGCCTTTTTAGTCATATTTCTTCAGTGATGGATTGGTAGTCATTGTTGGTCCCAATAATAAACTCACGCCTAATTAATCTCTATATGAGAGAAAGAATCGACAGTAGAGTAGAAAACAAAACTAAACTCACAAAGGAGATGAGGAGGAACTGTTTTTTATTTCATATAAAATGAAATACAAACTGCTTCTTATGATCGAAACTACAAACTCTACAACTATTTATAGAAAAAAAAATGTTGCTCCTAATAATATCAGCACAAGCATTCATTGCTTATTAATAATAATTTTGAACTTGGCAAACTCCTCTTGCATGGCATTGATCCAGTCAATTAGTCAGTTGATTTCAGAGCATTTGCGATCTTCATCGGTTCTGATTGTTGAGAGATAAAATAAGTAAGCAATGCATTTCCTTATCTCGTGCGAATTGAGTTAGCAACGTTGTCTAGCACGGCCTCGGGATAATGTCTCAACCATTTTGACTTCTGGAGTTGAGTGATTTCAACCGGTTAAACAAATACTCCAGGATACTCAGTATCGTCTGCTTCTGATACTGGAACTTGAACTAAGGTTGATTCCACCATGGCTAGATCGTCTGGAATAGGAACTTGAGTTGCACCATTTGGATTTGAATCCTCTTCTCCAATGGTGACTTCCACTGTATGCGTTCCTTGGTCTTCTTGATTCACTGCTGGTTGAACTTCTTCAGGATAATCATCTTCATCTTTCGGTAAGTCGGCTTGGGTAGGCGACTCAGTTTCAGTTTGGCCTCCAGACTGAGCTTTGTCTTGATCTCCTTAGGTTCCCCCTTGATTGATGCCTGCGGTTATCGTTAGTGAACCAATAGCCTCAGCAAGGTCGATTGCATCACCGGCCTTGTCCTCTGGAGTACTTGAATAATCATTCACTGATCTAGCCCGAGAAACTTTATTAGGATTTTCTTTATCAGAACTAAGTTTCTCATGGCTATGTTTGATCTCGTGATCACCAAGTTCCCGGTCCTTTAAGGTCTTGCACACTAAAATAGCCTTATAAAAAACAACAAAACATGTTACTTCCACAAGTCCGAAGGTCTTGTTGAGTACTCTATATCCCTTGTATGAAGGGTGTCCATATCCAAGGAACACACCTTCATCTGCCTTGGGACTAAAAGTATTCAACTTAGACTTTCCATTATTATATATGTAATATGGAGAACCAAAAGCACGTAGATGAGCTATAGAAGGCTTACAATCATTGTAGACTTCGTACGAGGTTTTGTGACCGCGACTGTTGATAGCGCTTCTATTCTGAGTATAGCATGTTGTCATCAAGGCTTCTCCCCAGTAGTCTTCCTTTAAGTCAGCTTCAACAAGCATAGTTCTTATTGCCCCCTTGAGTGTTTAGTTTCTTCGCTCGGCAAGACCATTCTGTTGTGGCATTCTCGGAGATTACTTCTCGTGAGAATTCCAACATCAACACAAAATTTTATCGGAGGACCGTTGCAAAACTTAGTTCCGTTATCTAATCTAATTCTTTTCACGGTGACTCCTTTTCTATTTTGCACTTGAAGAACGAGCTATGGAAGTTGAATCTTCACTTTGTCCTTGCTCTTCAGTAGCCTCACCTATGTGTATCTCGAGTATTCATCTACTACAACGAGAGTATACCTCTTTCCTCCAATTGTGGGTGGCTGAACTGGTCCAAATAAATCCATGAGAAGCAGCTCAAAGATCCTATCTGTGCTTGCTGTGATGGTTTGATTTTTGAATGAAGCTCTGGTTTGCTTTCCCATCTTGCACGCTCTGCAGATACCTTTTTTCTTGAACCCTACTTGTGGTAGACCTTCCACAAGCTTGTGCTTGACTGAGTGTCTGATCGATTGAAAATTCAGGTGGCTAAGCCTCTTATGCCATAGCCAGTTGACTCCTTCTTGGGATGAGCTTGTTGCGACAGGGCATGTGTCAGGCTTCCCGCTTTCCCAATCCATAAAATAGAGACTTCCTTTCTTTATTCCTTTAAGCACAATCTCCTTGGAGTCTTTGTCATTGACCAAGCAATCTTCTTGGGTAAAAGTCACCTCATACCCAGATTGAATAAGCTGATTGACGCTCAGCAAGTTGTAATTGAGATTGGTGACTAATGATATGTTGTTGATGGTGATTCCATTATGCTTAACGCATAATTTTCCGGTTACTCTCCCCTTTGAGTCGTCTCCAAAACTGACTAGCGGTCCTCTTGACATCTTCAGGTTTGATAGGAGATTTTTTTTTTCGGTCATGTGTGTTGAACACCCACTGTCCAAAATCCAAGCTCTTTTCTTCTTCTTGAGCTAACTTTACCCGGAAAATAAATAAGGTTAGACTAAAGGTACCCGTGTTTCTGCGGGTCCTACTGGGTTAGTCTTATGGATCCATCCTTTGGGAATCCATACTTGCTTCACCTTTAACCTAGGAGTCATATCTTCCTCTCCCTTTCTCTTTCTTTTGAGATAATAAATGCTATTTCTATGCAAGTTGGAAGGAATGGGTGTGCGTGTGAAACCTAGCCAGGAACTGGGTTTCTTGGAACTGAGTTTCCTAGAACTGACTTCCTGGAAGCTAAGTTTCTCGAAACTATGTTTTGGTTGGGTTCTCGGAAACCAAGTTCGGGGTGTACAATACTTCTAGCCCTTGATATAGAAAATTGATTGGGCTCAGACCTCGTATAGTTGTTCATTCTATACAGATAGGGGTGGCGATTCGTGCGGATCAGATCCTTATCGTGTCAATCTGTTATCGATCCGATCCGTTAAGGTCAAATCTAGGGGTGGCAATTCGTGTCATTCGTGTCGGGTTCGTGTTGGACCTTATCGTGTTCGTGTCGGGTTCGTGTCATGATTTTCGTGTCGGGTTCGTGTCGGGTTATCGTGTCGGATACAAGATTTTTAGTTCTACGTGTAGTGCTAGCAATTTGTGTGTGTTTGATTATTATCGTGTTTCGGGTCGGGTTCGTGTTGGGTCGGGTTCGTGTCATTATTATCGTGTCGGGTTCGTGTCGGGTTGTCGTGTCGGGTCAGCAATTGCCACCCCTAGTCAAATCCGTATCCGATCCGTTAAGAAAAATCAAAATCCGTATCCGTATCCGATCCGTTAAGCTCAAATCCGTATCCGCCCGAATCCGATCCGTATCTGTTAAGGATCCAATAAGTATCTAATCCAAATAATCCGTTATGTATCCGATCCGATAAGAATCCAAATTGGATTAATTCAATACGAATCCGTTTCAATAAACACAATTATAATCAATAAAAATATGATAAGATAATACAAAATATTCATATTTGATTGTTCGAATAATGTGTTTGATAAATAAATAAAACTGTAACTTCATTTGAAACTAAAATCCTCAATCAAATATCCGAAGATTCATAGATAAATCTTAAATTCCAATTCTAGTGATCAAACATGTTCATTTCTAAATACTGATCAATCTTTCACCTTATTTGTCAATACTCCACTTACAATTTTGTGGGAGAAAAATATTAATTAAAACATTAAGATTTATAACAAATAAAATAACTTATAATAAATACTTTTAATCTATCATGGTGAAATTGAAAGAGTTGAGACAATGAATGAGAATCTACAATAGTTTCATCAACATTAAAATTTAAGATCTCACATTTCAGTTAATCCGTTGATACACCTTAATTGAAAACTTGAAGTTGAGAAAAAAAAGAAAGTTATTAAATTTTGATAGTAGAAGAAAATAAATATTAAAAAATATAATTAGCAGATAAATAAATACATTTTTTTGTGGTGAATTAATAAAATGGGACACGAACAATGAAGAACCAAGAGATTTGAGTTTTTTAAAGAACTTTAAATCTATATTAATATATCAAAATCAATTAATTAATTATTATATTTAAAAAATAAATAATTTTTATTAATTTATTAACGGATATCCTTATCCGATCCGTTTAATGAATTATCCGATCCGATCCGTATCCAATCCAAATCCGATCCAAAATTTTCGTGTTCTTATCATATCGATCCGATAAGGATCCATATCCGATAAGCCTCAATTCGTATCCGTTATTATCGTGCGGATTCGTGTCGGATTATCGGATCGGATCAAAAATTGCCACACCTATATACAGATAAGTTCTCTTCTCATAAGAGTTATGAGTAGGGAACCTCGGATTTCCAGAATCCGGAAATGATATCGACTTTCTATAAAGATCAGTTCTAGCTGCTGAAGTGAGTTTCCTCACATTAGGAACAATCTGCTTGACCCACTTCTTTGGCATGGTAGACTTCATCTCAGGTTTATTTGACTTGTAAGTCAAATTATTTTTAAGCCTGGGTACTGAAGTCAGTTTTGAAACTGACTTTTTCCCTCTGCCCTGATTAGCTACTAAGGAGTCTTTGTCTGTACTAACTACTCCATTTCCTAACAGCTTAACTTCTAAACTAGAATCTTTCTTAAAATGATGATTAGAGATAGTTCTAGTTTCAAAAGACGATGCATGATTGTTCAAAGTGTTTTCTGAAAAACCTAGTCCTGACTTATCAGACGGATCACGTTGTAAGCTCAGGGCTTCTGAAACTTTGCTAGTCGGGCATGCACCTGTGCGCCTTCTGCTGGCTCGACTACTTCCCACACTCCTTGATCTTCCATCATCGTCTGCACACGAATCACCCAGCTGGTGTACTTCGCATGTGTAAACTACGGGTAGTGAAACGAGCTACTCACTTGTTGTGCTTACGAGGTTTCTGGTGTTGTTACCAAAGCCATATTTTCCCACCGTATGAGTTTAGGCATAAACCAGTGCTTTAGTACTGCCGATAAAATTTTGGTGAACGGTACTCGGTGAATAGTACTTTGCTAAATCTCAAAGGATGAAAATTAGTCTAATTTATTTTCTGATGTGTAGAATCCACTTTAATGGCAAACACAGAGCATACGATAAACAAATACTCCCTCCGTCCCACGAAATTAGTCTCATTTGCCTTTTTTGTCCGTCCCATCTAATTGTCCCATTTCCTAAAATGGCAAAATTTTTTACACTCATCAATAAAATATTAATTTCACTACACTCACTAACATTGGTTATCGTGCCAAAACCAAATGAGACTAATTACATGGGACAGAGGGAGTAATAAACATCCTAATTGGGCTCTGGTACCACTTGTTGGTCCCAAAAATAAACTCACGCCCAATTAATCTTTATATGAGAGAAATAATCGACTGCAGAGCAGAAAAAAAAATTAAACTCACAGATTCGAGCTTCCAAGAGGACATCTGGGTGTGTGAGTGGGTGTGTGTGTTTAAGATTATTGTACACTTATTAAAAAAAATGAAATACAAATTGTTTCTTATGATCGAAACAACAAACTTTACAACTATTTATAGAAAAAAAAAATGTTGCTCCTAATAATTTCAGCACAAGCATTCATTGCTTATTAATACTCCGTCCGTCCCAGCAGAATATGTCCTCTTACCAAATCGGGCGTCCCAACTAAATTGGTCTCTTTCCGAAAATGATAACTTTTTCACACTCAACAATAAAATATTAATTCTACTTACACTCACAGTCTTAATTCCCGTGCCGAAAAGGAGATGGCCTATTTAATTGGGACGGAGAGAGTAATAATTTTGACGTCGTTGGTAGGAAACAGATGAAATGCTCCCCCACCAGTGCTATCTTATACTCCCTCCGTCCCGGGTCTCTTGAGACGTTTGACCCGGCACGGAGGTTAAGAAAAATTGATTAAGGAGTTAGTGGGGTTAGATTAGTTAGTTAATTAAAGTTTTAAAAAATAGATTTAAAAATGCTAAAAATACATCCACTAAATAAATTTCAAATTAGAAGTAATCATTACAAGAACTTTTGATCAAATCACAAATTTGGAGCCATTTTTTGCTCCTAATCCCTAATTTGAATTTACAAAACAAATCAACACATTAAAAACACTCTACACATTTGATCTCAGACCAAAATCATCATCGATCTTAAAAAAAAAAAGGGAGGCCGAGAGAAGAATAGCCATGGAAGCAGGTCGTGAGCTTTCGGATTCGAAGCGGAATGAGCTCGTTCAATTTCTACTTGAAGGCAGCAAGGATGGTAAGCCTTTAAGGGGCAAGATCACCTCTGCGACCAACATCTTCGGAGTCCACCGATCCACCGTTCATCGGCTTTGGACAGCTGCAAAGAAACAAAGAGAAAATCAAGGTTATGTTCACATGAAAAATCTGAAAAAAGGGGTGAAAAAACAAGGGAGTTTAGTGTTAGACCTTGATAGGTTGTCAAGGATGACATATTCAAGTAGGAGTACAATAAGGGGAGTTGCTAGTGGTCTTGGGGTAAGTAAGTCATCAGTTGGGAGATGGGTGAAAGAGGGCAGGATTAGGGCACATACCAATGCAATTAAACCGGAGCTGACTGCCTCAAATCAGGTAAGTAGGCTGAAGTTTTGCCTTCAGTCATTACAGTTAGATAGAGAACATAACAAGATCAAGTTCATGGAAATGCATAACACAGTCCATATAGATGAAAAGTGGTTCTACATGACCAAAACCACACATAGGCATTACTTAGCACCAGGAGAAGAAGACCCTTACAGAAGTTGTAAGAGTAAAAAGTTCATTACCAAGGTTATGTTCATGTCAGCAGTAAGTAGACCAATAATCACAGATGAAGGGCAGATACTCTTCGATGGCAAAATAGGCATCTTCTCATTCACATACACAGAACCAGCCAAGAGAAACAGCAAGAATAGATGTGCAGGGACAATAGTTACAAAACCAATTGAATCAGTCACAAAAGATGTGATTAGAGATTGTTTGATCTCTAAGGTATGATCCTTATTCATTCATCACTTGCACACAGGCACAAATGGCAGAAACCAAAAGCACACAGGCACAAAGTTGTCCATTCTCAGCTCAAATCATCATAGAATGGGATTAGAGAGTCAGCAGATGCACATAGGGTCAGAAACACTTGCACACAGGCACAAATGGCAGAAACCAAAAGCACACAGGCACAAATGAAGCTCAATTCTCAGCTCTTCACATCATAGAATTGGATTAGAGAGGTTGCAGATTCAATTAGGGACATAAACACTTGCACACAGGCACAAATGGCCAAAACCAAAAGCACACAGGCACAAATGCAGCACCATTCTCAGCTCTACACATCATTGAATGGCTTTAGAGTTAGGATCACTTGCACTCAAGCACACAGGCACAATTGAATTAGGGTCAGGATCAAAAGCACACAGGCACAAATGGCATAAACCAAAAGCACACAGGCACAATTGAATTCATCTTCTCAGCTCACCACATCATTGAGATGTATTCCTTCATGACAGATAATACCAGCAATCAAGCACAAGTGGCCAGAAGGAGCAAGCAAAGAGATATACATCCAGCAAGATAATGCAAGGCCACATATTCTAGATGATGATCCACAGTTTAGAGAGGCTGCATGCTCACAAGGGTTCAATATCAAACTCAAACAACAGCCCCCCAATTCACCAGATTGCAACATAAACGATTTGGGGTGGTTCAGAGCAATTCAATCCCTTCAGTATGAGAGTGCAAGCAAAACAGTGGATGAACTAGTGCAAGCAGTTGAAGAATCATATGCAAAGTTGTCAGCCTCAACATTAAATGATGTGTTCATCACACTACAAGCATGCATGATAGAGATAATGAAGGTCAGGGGCTCAAATGCATACAAGATACCACACATGAGCAAAGGAGCACTACGCAGAACCAATTCATTACCACAGACATTGGAAGTGCCAAAAGAACTCATATTGGATTGCATCAGCTACATCTCAGAGCAGCACAACATCGAGATGACAGAAATCAGAGATGCATTGAACATATGATGTATAGGCAGCTTGTTTAGTCTAGTTTTTTGTAATCTATATTGTCAGCAGCACACAATCAAGCAATGTAGCAGCATCAAAATGAACATGCAATACATATTTTGCCAAAGTTAATCCAATTGTTCCACAAAATCCCAACCCAAATCACGAATCACTTCAGAATCAGTCACAATAGGGAGTTCACTAGCATGAATAGGTAACATAAATGATAAACCGATATCAGAGTTACCAGCCGGCCATTGCAGATCAGAATCTTGAAGGGCCTCAGATCCCACAAGCTCAGCACGAACGCCTCCTTCAACCCCAG
>JAPKLW010000644.1:119539-137972 GCA_026898455.1 Plectranthus barbatus | reverse complement strand
TATATATATATATATATATATATATATATATATATATATTTGTTGATAAACTAATTGTAATTCTTATGAAATATTTGTAGGAATATTTTAGGAAAGATTAAATAGGTGGGAAAAAATGGGTTTGGGAGTTCTGTTATATATTTATATGGATGGATATTCATTAAAAAAATATTTGTTAATATAGATAATATTTAAATTACAATTACATACGGATAAATAATTTTTTTATCTTGAATTATTGGATTACAGGTCTAATATAATAAATAATAATAATTAAACATAAAATATAATAGTTATAAACTTTTCATGTTTATTAAATTACTTAATATAATGGTTTAATACTTACCATGTTTATTAAGTTACTTAATATATTATGTGACTATTTTTAGAAATAGTTTATTGGGAAAAATATTAAAATTGTGGGGTTCTATCTTTTAATAATATACTCGAATACTGATATATGTTAAGCACACTTTTATTTGTTGGTTTTTTAAATTGTTGATGGCGTATAATTTTTAATAGAAATTTATCAATTGGTAAATAAGATTTTTATAATTATTTGATTTAAATGTAAATAAAAAGTATAAGTATTAATTATTTACATATTTCAATAAAATAATTTGTAATAATTATTATATATTTACCATATTTAATATTACTTACCTTATATATTTCAGATTTATTTTAGGCAAGTGTTTTTGGGGGGAAAAATTTTTTGGGAGGGGTTTTGCTTTTTAGTATATATAGATATAGATTGTAAAGTATGATAAATAAGTTTTGATATCAATCTTTCATTAGCTTGAGATTATTTTTTACTCTTTTTTAAGCAAATGAACTTGAAACATTTCTATTGATTTATTCTAATTTTTAAACCCCCTTGTTTTGAGCAAAAAATATACCATAAATAATATGCAACGTCTTTAAATAAACTTTATTCTACCCAATTAAATTTGTTAAACTAATAATTTTGAAATAAGCTATGAATCTTAATAAATTCAATTATCGCCTTATTCTAATATCATGATAACCATCAATTGGTTATTCCTAAATAATGGCCAAACTTTATTTTTTTTTACAACTCAAGCAATCAATAATTACAACACAGATTATAATATAAGTACAAAATAATCAAAATAAAATTTACCATAAAACAAACTAATAATAGAAATTAAAATTTTCAATAATAATTATGATTTGAAATTACCTTCTTATTAACATGTTGAGTATCAATTAGGAGTGTACATGGTTTGGTCCAAACCGGTCAAACCGAAATGATTTGGCCGATTTGGCCAGTTTGACAAATGCGAAAATCGGCCGGCCGGACCGTAAGTTTCAAACCGTATTAATTAGTTTGGTCCACGATTTGAGTAGAGAAACTGGCAGTTTGGACCGAACCGGACCGTTTATATTAATAATAAATATTTAGATTATATTTTATACTAAAATATAAATATACTACATTTAGTATAGTGGTTTTATCTAGAGTTCAGTTTTTAAAAGGTATGAGTTCAAATCCTCTATGTAATTTATTTTAATTCTTTTTCTACATTTTATTTACTTTTTGAAATCTAAAATAAACCTTAAACTATCCAATATTCCAATCTCACAATTTTATTCAAATGTCTCACCTTACCCTTATTGTCTTCTCTATTCTCTGGGCAAGCTTCATCGTTATTGTATCTTAATAATTTCACATTACTATTATTTTTGAGAATGTGATATGTACTATTATTTTTTTGATGTCATTAATTGTTTGTTTTTTTATTAAGATTGTCTCGTACTTTGCCAATGAGAGCCACTATTAGTTTTTTTTTTAATTTCTCAAATAAATTGTAGCTAAAAATATGAGATATTTCTACGTTTTGACTTTGCCTGTTAACATCGTATTTCAAACCTTTAAATCGGCCGAACCTAACCATTTTATTTGGTGTGGTTTGAAATATTAACTTGGTCGGTTTGGTTTGAGAATTTTTCAAACCGTATTATTTGGTTTGGTTCATACTTCAACCCTCAAACCGGCCAAACTGGACCGTGTACACCCCTAGTATCAATTTAGATATTAAAAGGGAATTAACTTAATTAAAAAAGTTTTTTTTTCTTCTTATTGACTCAATTCAAAAAAAAAAAAATTTTGTCATCCGCGACCAATTTTTTTTTATTATTTATTTTTAACTTGGTGCAACATGATGTTACTTGTAAAATTTATAAAATTGGGCCATTACATCCATCGTTAGACCATAAGCCCACGTTTATAGTTCCTTAGAGATTGGGTCATGACTTTAAATTTTAATCCTTAAATCCTCTTTATTGTGGGGTCCCGTTAACAAACCTTTACAATATATTTATCTTAATTTTCATTTTAACATATATACATGTAGAGTAGCATTCAAATCTGAACTATATATTATGAATGAACAGTGCTCTTATATATAGCCGTCCGTTTTTTGAATCTAATGCATGCAATTTTTACATGTGGCATTTAATTAATATTTTTTAAATTCCTAAAGGGCTTGATCGGTAGTTTTTAAAGTATAATATTTAGTATCTTTAATTTGTTTGGTAATTTCCAATTTTCATGCAATCAACCAAAGATATTATATCTTTTTTATTTTATTTCGATATTTGCGTTGATTTTATTGTATTTCATCTGCCATTGTTATCGTTCTTGTTCAACATCCAAGCAGGGCCGGCCCTGAGGCCGTGCGAGAGGTGCGCCACACCGGGGCCTCCGAATGAGAGGGGCAAGATTTTTTAAAAATATATAGTAGTAACGTTATGCTAATTTATCTTACTACACATTTAAAAAAAATTAATAAAAATTGAGTTTTTAGCTTAACTAAATAGATTAACAAAAAACTATAGTTTATATTTATTCTAACACAAATATTTAGTTCAATCTAAATTAAAAAACGAGACAAGATATTAAGATTTATTTGTTCAACTATATGAGTATGATGATATTTATTACTCCCTCCGTCCCGTGCTATTAGTCCCATTTGCCGTTTTGGTCCGTCCCAACCTATTAGTCCCGTTTCCTTTTTTGGCAAAAAAAGAATAATAAAATAACAATTTCATTTAATTAATTATAATTACTTAAATGCATTTTTACTAAACTACCCCCAAACCCTAAACCAATTTACCCCCCTACCCCGCCGCTCCTATACTCACCCCCAACCCTAATTTGTCACACACCCCCAACCCTAATCGCATCTCGCGATCCTGCCGCACCCCTTCGACTCTCTCGCCCCTCTTCATCTCTCTCGGCGAATCGCCTCTCACGATTCCGCCGCACCCCTTCAACTCTCTCGCCCCACTTCATCTCTATCGGCGAATCGCCTCTCACGATTCCGCCGCACCCCTTCGACTCTCTCGCCCCTCTTCATCTCTCTCGGCGGTGTTTCTTTCTCTGTACCGCGATGATGAATCGCACCTACTCCACTCACACACCCCCAACCCTAATCGCCTCTCGCGATGATGATGAGCCGACAACTTTGTCTTTGTCTCCATCGCCGCCAGTCGCTTGTGCCGGTGACGAGATCTACCCCCACAACTTCGTCTCTTCTGCCGGCGGAGGCTTGGAGGCGGGGAAGGCCGACCAAAGCCATGAAGATGCCAGAGCTCTGAGCAACGATAACCGTGCCTCCCCTGCAGCCCCTCCTGCCATTCATCTTCTGTTGTCCCCGCCACCAGTCGACCGTGCAGGTGACGTCCTCTTTACCGACGGCTCACTGAGTCCTTGCTCTATTATGACCTTTACTAAATACCCCCCTTTTTCGCATCCGTCCCTTCTCGTTGTCGCCGGTGGCTTGGAGGCGTGGAAGGCAAACAGCTCCGAGGAAGTGTGTTTGAGCGGTACGAACCAATCGGAGAGGTGTTGGCTGGCAATTGAGGACGAGTTCGAGGGAGGGTGTCCGAGAGATCAATTGGAGGTCGTGGTTCGCATGTTTTGGGAAATTTATTTCCCAAATATCCGGTGATTTCTCTCCTTTGGATTTTTTGTTTTTGCTGTTTCGGTTCTGTTTCATCATGTTCATGATTGTTGATGATTATTGGTTGTTGGTTGTTGGATTCATGATTCGGTTGGTTTGAATACTTTGATGGTTGTTGGTTGTTGATGATTGTTGGTTGCCATTTGGCTTTGTTTGCATGTTGGTTGTTGATGATTGTTGGTTGGCATTTGGCTCTGTTTAATTGATGGTTAATACTGTGTTGGCATGATGGTTGTTGGCTGTTGGCATGTTGGTTTGGTTGAAACATTTATCTGTTGTGGGATTTTGAGGCTTTTGATCTGAAATGATAAAAATATTTTTGGGCACACACTTTGTAAAAAAAAAAACACATTGTTGATAATTTAAGCCATGAAATGTGCTTTAAGATGTTTTGATCTGGTTTCATTCATTTCCTGGTTAAACATTTCAGATAAGCAAGCTATAGCATAATGCATTACATTCATGATGTTCTTTAATTTTGTTCTTAGCTTCAGGATGCATGCATTACAAAAATGAGCTGCATGTCTATCCTGGCTACCCCCTAAAATCAACACTTATATGTGTAAGATTTACAAAAAAAAAAAAAAAGAAGCCTAATTACTGTCAATACATGTCTTCACCTTGCATCCCTAGGTCAGAAATCAGCCTCTGTAATCCATCTGTATGCCCTGCATCAATTAACAACTGAATGCTCTCTTTCACCAAATCCTTGGGTATTTCTAAATTTGTTGGTAATTCATTGGCCAGTAATAATGAATTCTTCTTCATATGTGGAACCTTGTAATTGTTGCATCCCTTCACTTTTAGAATTTCCTGTAAACAACACTGTAATGATAAGAAAACCTTGTTTAGGGTCATTGCTTCAAGACTGTTGTAGCTACTTATAACTGCATTCACTAGCTCCTCTGCATCCCTGCATGCTTGTTGCTGTTGTAGACTCTGAATTGCTCTGAAAAATCCCAAATCATTAACATTACAATCAGGACTATTTGGTGGTTGTTGCACTAATGATATGTTAAACCCATCAGATTGTGCTATTGCTTGAAACTCTAGGTCAGAATTGTTGATGTGTGGCCTTGCATTGTCCTGTTGTATGTAGATTGTCTTACTTAAACATGCAGGCAATTTTGCTTTTATTGCTGGTACAATCTGAAAGTTAGACATTAATTTAAGTGAGTAAGATGAAAATTAGACAAAATAAACATGCATGAAAATTTTAAAATCCAAATTGTATACCTAATTGATTAAGCAATCCTTTATCACTTGCTTAGTGATTGAATTTATTGGCTTAGTCTCCATAGTCCCTACAGCCCCCTTCTTGTTTTTAGCCATAAACTCTTCAGTGAATGGCCAAATGCCTATTTTACCATCAAACAATAATCTGCATTCCTCTGAAAATATTGGCCGACACACAACACACATAAACATAAACTTTGGTATGAATTTCTTGCTTTTGCATGCTCGGTGTATTTCTTGTTCTGATTCAGTGATGTAGTATCTGTGGGTCGTTTTGGTTAAATAAAACCATTTCTCATCAATATGAATGACATTCTCCATGGGGTTGAATATTAGGATGTTCAATGCATTGTCATATTCTATAGCTTGCAAACTGAAACTTAACCTAGACAATTTGTTTGGAGCTGTCAAAGCTGGCTTAATTGCATTTGTGTGTGCTTTGATCAGATGTGATTTAGCCCATCTTCCCACCACAGATTTAGGAACACTTAAACTGTCTGCTAATGCTCTAATTGTTCCTCTTTTTTGATAATGTACTTGAGCAATTTGATCATAGTTTACCTGATATTTTACTTGTTGGATTCTCATGAATCTCTTGCCCACAACATGCATAATTTCACCTCTTTCTCTTTGCCCTTTTGCAGTTTCCCAGATCCGTGAAACTGTCTTCCGGCACACATTGAAGGTTGCAGCTGCTTCATTTATCTTGCCCCTTCCAGGCTTCCCATCAATGCAGTTCACTAGCAAGAACTGCATGATCTCCTCTTTTTCGGAATCTGGAACATCTTGTTTTGCCCCCATTTGGATGTACAAATTCAGAAATGTCTAATTTCTTAGAAAACAGACTGTATTTATAGAACCTGCCTTGCTTTGAATATTGTCAAATTTGAAATTTGCCACTTTTTTTTTTTGTTGAAAGTTTCCCTCTTTTTTTTTAGAATCCTTACCCTTTTAGTAATTGTGTAATTCCACTTACAATTTTTTAATGTTTATTAATGCATTTTAATTTTAATAATGACATTCTCCTTGGTTCTTGTGTCCCTTCCTATGGGACTAATAGGAAGGGACAGAGGGAGTACTAATTAAAAATAAATATTTACCGTCATCGTCACATAATTTGCCACAAAAATCTCATTCTTCTCTAAAAATGAAATGTCTCATCATCTAAACGTTATGGTAGTTAGGCAATTCTTAATTTTTTTTTGTTTTTTTTTATACATATATAACGTTTATCTTTGATGAGTTTTTTGTCAAATTTCACAACTACATGATTTTAGATTTTTTGTGCATTGTTGACTAGTTTACTTGCATAGTTTTAAATTCTTACATGTTTTTTTTGTTTGATTTGTTTTAGAATTTAGTTAGTTTAATTTAATTTTTTAAATTTTCAACCGTTGTTTCATAAATTAAACATCATGCGATATATGTCTTTTACACTGTTTTAGACATATTGACTTACTTAAAAAAGATTGAATAATTTCATACATATGACAATACTCGTTACCGTTGCAAAAGCTGGCAGATTTTTTTCCAAAATTTAAGTTATTGAAATATTATATGCGATCGAGTATGTCACAAGAAAAATTGAGTGAACTTACTTTGACATAATATTGAATATTATATTTTATTAATATTCTTATTTAAAATTATAAAAAGAAATTAGGGGCACCATTTTTCTTGTTCGCACATGGCCTCCAAAATCACAGGGTCGGTCCTGCATCCAAGTTCTGTGATTTTTCATTTGCAATACGAAATTTTATAATTTTTGCCGAGCCAGTTCAGTATTTATGGATTGTAGCAACAATGAATCTCAAGGTTTGTTATATATTCCTTTACAGTATCGTTTTTTTAGCCATTGTTATCATCCTCGTTCAACATTAATTTTCCATGATTTTTCATCTGCAATTCTAAATTTTTTTTATGCCGATCCAGTTATTAACATGGTTTTTGGCTGAGATGAATCTCAAGGTTTTTTTTATTTTTCTGAAAATGTCTTTCTTGTGTTTTTTCTGTTTTTCATTGTATTGTATGTAGTAATTTTGTGTTTATTCTCTTATATTGTTCGTTTCTTATTTTCTTATAAATCTAATTTAATGTTTTATCCTTTATTTTTTCTAAGGGTTACGGTATTTAAAGTAGCCAATTTACGTGGTATTAAGGTTATTTTTAATATTTTTTTATATATGTCATTAAATAACTTTACTTTTATCATTGTTTGTAGATGTTTTAATCAGTTATTTGTATCTAAGATATTTTTATTAATAATATCCACGTATTTATCATTTTATCATTGTTTTTTATTATTATTGATCATTTGAAATACTTTATTTTCAGTTCTGTTTGTTCCTATCTGCAATGATGCTATGAAGCCATATGTGGGCAAATATTTTAGTAAATTGGAAAATGCAATGCAGTTTTACGAAGAGTATGCTACAGAAGTTGGGTTTGACACACGTATCTACGGTAGTAAAAATGTGGATAATATATGTACGTGGAGGTATGTAGTTTGTAGTAGGGAGGGTAAAAAACATTGTGGACAGGATGATGTTGAGAATGCTCGAGATGGTTATGTGAATAAATATAGACTAAGGAGTATAAGGTGTGAGTGTAAGGCTCGTATTGTCTTTAAATACGTGTCTGACATTGGTTATGTAGTGGATAGGTTTGATGAATTTCATAATCATAGTATGGTTACTGTTGAGCACAAGCGTTTTATGAGGGCTAATCGCAAGCTTGATACAATGCACCAGGAGTTCATTGTTGTTTGTGTAAAAGCTAGTATAGGTCCAACTCTTACGTACAAATTACTCAACGAATTGCTTGGTGGTTATGAGTACGTAGGGTGCACTGTTGTTGAGGTAAGGAATTTTACTAGAGACATGAAGGCTTTCATAGAGGGTTCAGATGCTCAGATGTTGCTCAATGAGTTTAGGATTAGAAAGAAGAATTCTCCTTGTTTTGTATATGAGTTTGAGGTTGATGCGGAAGACAAACTGAAGTGACTATTTTGGTGTGATGATATTTCAAGAAATAATTATCACACGTATGGCGATGTTGTTTCATTTGACACCACTTATTCTACTAATAAGTAAGTACTTTTTTTTGGGTTTTTAATGAAATATATTCTATATTACATATGATCGTTTTAGTTAATTATATTAATCATTTATACATGTAATTTATATCATTGAATTGAACTGTTCATTTGCTATTATGAATTTGGAGTTTAATTGTTTGAATTGGATTTATATTCTAATTTGTAGGTACTGTATGATATTCGCTCCGTTTACAGGAAAAGATAATCATGGTAAACCCGTCACTTTTGCAGCTGGTTTATTATCTAAGGAGGACGCAGATTCATTTAGTTGGTTGTTCAAACAATTTATTGATTGTATGGGCCATCATCCAAGAATGATTGTTACTGATCAGGATCTCGGGATGTAAGTTGCTATTCAACGTGTTCTTCCTGAAACAAGACATCGGTGGTGCTTGTGGCACATAATGATAAAGTTGTCTGAGAAGGTTTCCAAAGAGCTACACGCCAATGTTGAATTCCATAGGGTTTTGAAGTCATGCGTTTGGTCGGATCAAATTGAGCTATCTGAATTTGAGGAAGAATGGGGAAATATTATGAAAACTTATGGCATAGTTGATTTGGACTGGTTCAAGATCATTTTCCAGCACAGGGATTCTTGGGTTCCTGCTTATTTTCGAGATTTTAAGATGGGTGGTGTCATGAGGACTACTTCCATTTCAAAGTCAGAGAATAATTTCTTCAAAAGGTACACCAAATCTCGTTCTTACTTAATTGAGTTCATTATGGGTTTTAATCATGCTGTTGAGGCACAGCGTCATCAAAGCTCTAAATTGAACTATATGGATGATAATATGGTTTTTGTTATGGCTTGTGGTGTACCGATTGAAAAGCATGCTTCCAGCATATACACGGATTCTATTTTTAAGGAAGTACAAGTAGAGCTTGTCGATGCTTCTTTATAATGTAGCATTGATGGCTTTAGTCTTGATGGTAATAACCAGCGTTTTATGGTTGCTGATAGTATGGAAAGGGTTTATGGTGTCATGTTTAATGGTGATACAGAAACGTGTCTGTGTGATTGCAAGATGTTTACTCGAGTTGGTTTGTTGTGTAGACATCTGTTTTTTGTATTAAGGAAACAAGTGGATGAACGTCATTCCAGACAAATATGTCGTAGGTGGGTGGCTGAAATATTCTCTTGTTAAGCCAGTTCATGAAGTACCTTCCGGTGGTCAACTATCTATTAGCAATTCTGAAGCAAAAAAGAAGATTCAGAGTAATTTGTATTCTTTGTTTTTTGGATTGGTTCGTAAATTGGATGGTAATACAGATAAGCTGTCAGCTTTAGTCTCTACTTTGAAGGATGCTCAGAAATCATTGGTTGTGGCTGATAATCATATGTCATCATTGTCTCAGAAGTAGAAGATCATTCAAGAATTTTATGGACAGGACAAACCAGACAAAATAGTTGTTCAACCTCCAAATGTTGTTAAAACTAAATGGAGTGGTAGTCGGTACGTTTCACGGAAGAAGAAACAAATGAGGGACAAGGAAAAACCTTTGCGAATGTGCAAAAACTGTCGCAAAATGTGCAATCACGATTCGAGGAATTGCGACCGGCCTAAGGAATTGGAGTAGAACATTTTTATTTAAACTTTGTTTTACCTTTATTATTTCCAACTGTAGACTATTTGCATGTTTGAATTTTTTATTTTAAAATTAATTCAGTTGTGCTCTATTAAAACAATTTTTCTTGTTAAAAGTATTGTCCCAGTATATTTTTATACTAGTTTAAAAGTAAATATATATGCCTTTTTTATTTAATGTGTATTATATCATTGTTTAATTTTAAACATGTTGTACAAATTGAATGATTGTTAAAATTTTAGGTTCTTTTATGTTTTTTATATTATTCTGCTATTATTATGATATTATTGTTGTGTATTAAGTTGATCATTAATCTTAGAAAATAATATCATTTAGAACCCAAAAATTAAAATTTGTGCATTTTAGTTATTATGCGTAGTTTAGATAATTTCAGTATAATGAAGATCATTTGTTTTCCATTACATTATCATTGAACTTTAATACTATTATCATCACATTTGAAAATGAATATAAAAATTATGGCAAAAACTTGCGTTAGGCAGGCCTAAACGGTTTAGGCGGGTTTTATCCTACCCAAATGGGTTGACCCATCCCAATTAGGGTATATTATATGGGTTTGGGCTTGGGTTAATGGATAAAACCCGCCTAAATCGTTTAGGCTACCTAACCCAAGACCTTCCCAAAAACTATACTATCATAAATTAGCTAAGTATTGCAGTATTTTGATTTTACATGTAAGCTAATTAGAATAGGGAAGGAGAAACAAATAAGGGAAAATGAAAAATCTTTGCGAATGTGCACAAACTTTCGCAAAATGTGCAACACCACGATTCGTGGAATTGTGATCAGCAAAAGGAATTGTAGTCAAACATTTTTATATAAATTTTGTTTTATTTTTATCATTTCAAACTGTAGACTTTTTGCATTTTTGCATTTTTGGTTTTAAAATTAATTCAGTTGTGCTCTATTTAAATATTTTTTTAATAAAAGTATTGTACCAGAATATTTTTATATTAGTTTAAAAGTATTAATGTATGCCTTTTTAATTTAATGTTAATTATATCATTTTTTAATTTTAAACATGTCGTACAAATTGAATGATTGTTAAAATTTTAGGTCTTTTTATGTTTTTTTTATTATTTTGCTACTATTCTGATATCATTGTTTTGTTTTGTATTAAGTTGATCATTAATATTTGGAAATAATATAATTAAAGATCCAAAAAATTAAAATTTGTTCATTTTAATTATTTTGCGGTGTTTGTATAATTTCAGTATAACGAAGATCATTTTTTAACCATTATATTATCATTGAACTTTAATACTTTTATCATCACATTTGAAAATGAATAGAAAAATTATATTATCATACATTAACTAAGCAATGTAGTATTTTGAATTTACATTTAACGTAATAAGAATATTGCCAAACAATCAAAAAATATTTGATATCAGTGAAGCTATGGAAATGTTAACATAATACCAAAATAATCAAAATATGATTTACTTCGTAGTACTTAAGGTACTTACACCATTTCATGAAAAAAGGTTTAACAAAAGTTCAGAACTATAAGGTGTTTTATTTGTTAATGCGGTACATTGTACGCATTTTCAGTCAGGTAATCTTCAAAATACTGCTCCACATTAACAGTATTGATCTCTCTCTCAGCTTTCAGATAGTCCACACATTCCTTCACGTTTTTCAACGAACAAAGATTATTTTAAGATAGCAACAACATAGTGCAGTATTTAGCGCGCAGATAACGAAACACATTCTTCTTCCGTTGAGGTATTCTTGAACTCCACTCTGTGTCTTTCTCCCCATTGAACTGTTCCATGTGTCTCATCAAAAGTAATAAACTCTCTTGTTCATTCATTTTGCTGTGGGCACCCAAAATCATTCTTCTTGTCTTAAGCTTTTCTAATCCTTTGGCCTTGCTCGTTATTCCTTTCATTGTTAGGTATCTCCGAAAGAATCTTTTCTAATAGATTTAACAAAAAATATAGATGCAAATAATTCAAATTTATATATTGATTTAATGTATAAAAGATTATAATTTTTTTAAATATGCATAAGTAAATACCGTAGCATCCGGTGTTTTTCCATATTTCTCTTCTACCTTTTCATCATTCAACTCCCCCATGTAGTCGACGATGATAACTTTACTTGGGTTGAAAGTGAAGCACATGAGATAGTAGCTTTCATTTTCAAATATAGGAAAGTACACCTGCCACATTTGATTAATTCCATTACACATGATGTCGACATAAACTGTTTTGAATATTTAAAGCAAAGCAAATCAAATTTAAATAACATGCAAATTGTTGATTCCATCTAAATATTAATAATGACAAATATATTGATAAACAATGATCATTATAACCTAAGAAAAATTTCCAAAATATTTGCTACTTTTTGGTATTTGCTTTAGATTTACTTACCAACTTAATCTTTTCCCAGCTCAAGTATGGTATGGAGACACAAAAAGTATCAAAATTTTCTGCAAACTCAGCAAAGGTTGTGTCTTCTTCAATACCACCCCTTCCAAATATTGTTGAAATCTGATTAATGAAACATAGAAAAAATCATGCTTTAGTATATGCACATTTAGTATTTTATGAAAGGTGAAGCTACTTTAAAATACTAATACACATACGCTGATTGTTGGAGGAACAAATATTTTCTTCTTTGATCCTGATAGTGTTCCATGCTCAGCAAAACTCAAATTCGTACACCAAGAATCGATTACATCAACTGAAATCATTGTGCCTGGTTTGAAGGAAATCATCTCTGATTTTTTAACTCTTACCATGTTATCATCGTACACCAACGTTTCCCTATAAATTGAATTGTTTAGAAAACACATAATTAAAGAATTTAGACAATTGATACTATTTTCGTAAATTATAAAATTATAAAAACTTACTCATCCACATTTTTTTGTCCTCATAATCCAGTAGAACACATCCATTGCATCTCCTCCTAATTTTTCGTCTAACTGCTTATCCTTTGCATTGTATGGTGAGCACAGTGCTGCAACTTTCTTTTTCTCGACAGTTGATCTCATTGCCATTCTTTTGCCTGTGACAATTTGTTCCCTTTCAATCTGAGTGGTTTTCTTGCGAGCAACTATCTTTGTCCTCATTTTTCTCGTATTTTTTTGAACTTCAGCTGATACCTATACAATAAATATTAAGTGTTGTAATTTACTGTATAGCAATTATTTATAAATTATTTTGTAATAATTATTACCTGTCGAATCTCACAATCTTTACCAGAAGTTTCATCAACCTGCCTTTTCCCATTATCATTCTCGCATTTTTCGTTTGACATTACAACAGGCTCACTTTCGAAGTCGTTTGCCTACATAGTTTTTATAATTAATTTTAAATGGAATTTAACATAAACAATTAAAAGTCTAATTTTTTTTTTATCAATATCAAATACCTCAAATGCGGAGCAACAAATTGCGTCTATTTCTGACCGTTGGAAACCATTTTGGAAAACAATTGTAACAATAATAATTAAAATATTATAAATTTAAATAATTATTTTTCTAACCTCGGTTCTTTGTATTGGTTGATGATCTGTGGCATCCATATCCGACTCTTGCAACCCTTCAGCAGCAGCAGTGGCTATGTCCAATATTGTCTGACATGATAAATTTTATAAAATTTACTTTTAAACACATGGTATTTGCAATATAATTAATAACATATTTCATTATATAATGTCGTTTACTTTATGAAACAATGATACTTAGTAAACGAATAACATATTTATTGTTTTGGTTATTATTACAAAATAACATGTATTAAACAATGACATTCAATAATAAAAAGAATGATTCTATTTTTATCAAACAATGATTTTTAGTAAGTCAAACAATGATATTCATTAAATCAGTTAATTATACACAATTTAAATAAATACACTTTAACAATCTTAAAAAAAGACATTCACTAATACAAACAATGATTCCCACTTTATCAAACAATGATATTTTAATACATCAAACAATGACATTCAGTAAATCAACCAATTAAACTAAATTTTATTAAATAAATTATAAGAAACCTAAAAAAACTATTCAGTAATACAAACAATGAACAATATTCTATTAACCAATGATCTTTAATAACTAAAAACCATTCACTAATACAAACAATGATCAATATTCTATCAACCAATGATCATTAATAAGTAAAAGAATGACATTCAGTAATATCAACCAAATATTCTATATCTTATAAAATAATAATACTTACTTTTTCTAATAATCGTTGATCGCCTAAAATGGTTCCTTCGTCTTCTTGCACATCCGGTATTCTTGTAGAGGAATCCTATACAATAAAAAATTATTAATATTGAAAAAAGCACTATTATATTGAAATACATTATGATATTTACCTGAATATCTTCATTATGAGCGTCAGTCTGCGTCAACCCGATATCGAAATTTGGATGATCTCCTTCTGAAGTGATGTATGTTCGTTCATCAAGTAATGCATACATCTTCTTGAGAATGACAGTCCAATCAACTTTGTTAAATCCATTGACCTCCATGCCTTTTTCCAATGCCCCTGCAGCTTCTTCAACACTTCCATAGCTGAGCTTAGCTACTCCCATTATGCCCTTAACAATATCCATTGGTATCTGAAAACACTCTGTGTCCTTAATAAACATCTGAGTATGTTTAATCATTCTCACAACCGTTGAAATTTTATCAGTCATCTCGTTGCACACAATGAAGAATTTATTCACGGTTTCCAACACAATATTTTCTGTAGGACATTCTCCTTTCTTTTCTAGTATACCATGGTAGGTATTCTCCAGAAGTAACATCTCTTTGCAGTTGAAGCCTTCAATACTCACCCTTTCGTCAATGTGTCCCATTCCGAAGGCTTCCAACTTACCCTCATCCTCCTGTCTTTTCCTTAATAAAATTCCAGTCCATCCTTTTATGCTTGGGAAACATCTCTCAATTGTTCACACACAATGCACAACTCGGTCTACCTAAAATGCCTGCTCACAAAAGAACAAAACAATATATCAATAAAAATTGTATTAAAAAAATATTTAATTTTAGTTAAAAATGATAATTAAATAATACTAACCATTAAGAAAATCAGCGGTCCTGTGAAGCTTGTCTTGGTGTTCGATGACCAGTTCTTGTGAGACTGAACCAAGATGGTTAGCAAGTATGCGCACCAATTGTAGTTGGCGACTTTTGACATGTCGTTCAGATAGTCCAAAATCTTCGGCTTAACATATCCGTCGGCCGGAGTCTCTATTAGGTATGTCTCAACAAGCATAAAAAAACATCTCTTAAAAGTGTCAGACCCATATTCATCTTCCATCATCACTTTTATAATGTCTGAAGGCAGCAAGAAATATTTTTCTTTCCCGATTTTTTCTGCTATCCCTTTTATTATATCGTAACTATCCTGTCTTCCTTTCATTTTCATCATCGTTTTCCCGTTTGGAATTCCTAAAGTTAAGTAAACATCTTCTGGACTTATGTGTAACCTTCTATTTTCATGCAATACTATGCTACAAGTCACTGGTTCAAAGTTCTCAAGCAACCAAATTGCAATTTTTGTAGGTATCTCCTTAATATTAAGGCATCCCAAGCCACCAAACCCCATTTCATTAACTGCCTTTATCTGGTTATCATTAAATTTGCTCATCTCCTCTATCAATGTTTCGGGTTCCTTTCAGAAAATAACTCCCTGCGCGGATGATTGTCATCCACATTAGTTGGTGCTTTTGTTCTCTTTTTGTTCTTCCTAATATGTGAAACCACATCGGTTGGATTGACATCATTTGGTCGGGTACGTTTTGTACTTGAACATGTTTTTCGAATTTAATGATATTAAAATAGATGATATTATAATATATATGCTAATACTAACTTTCTTTACATTTTACTATCAATGATAAATAATCTATATTAACAATTACACATTTCAGGTAGAATGATGATATAGAATGCCACCAAAATATACATACGTATCTTATTTAACTTTTTCAAAATTTCAAAACTTAAAACTGAAAAAATTATTTTATTAAATGAACATATTATAATTCAATTTATAATACATAAATATATTTATATAGGCAAACATGTTGACACTTATTAGATATAAACTATAATAATAGAAAATAAAAATGCTCTAGTAATTGTTCAATTCGAAACAACTATACATATTTAAATACATTAACTAATAAATGAAAAACTTAACAGTTAAACAATGACATATATTGATGCCAACAATGATATAGATTGCCACTTGTTAATAAAAACATAAATTCTTTCAGATAATGGCATGTAAATGTTACTTAAATGATAGATGTCACATAATAAATGAACATATTACTATACAATTAATGATACATAATTTCATTATTCAATGTTTCATATAGAAACATTTTACTTTAGTAAAATAGTAAAACAAATTTGATATCCACTTAGATACTGTTTATACTTATACAATGATAATCAATTACTTTCGCACACTGAAATGGAATACTACAGAATTTAATTGAAAATATAATTTTGACAAATTTTCACGTTCAACACATATATTTGACAAACATGATTCAACAGATAATCATATTAAAGTACAAATGATGATCAATGATATTATTTAACAATGATTAATAATGATAAAAAGTATTGGTGATTTGAAGTTATTCAATAGTAAGTGTGTAAGTCTAAACAATGCCCCACATGAAACACACATTTATAAACAATTAAACAAAGTCCAATTAAACAAAGACAATCATTACATACAAAAAAAAAAAAAAAATGAAAATCAACTAGTGTTTTTTACAATAAAAAGATGAATCATTTTACAATTAATCAATGACATATATCAAAATCAACAATGATATAGAATGCCAACGATTATTAATAAGATAAATTCTTACAAAAATAGAATGCTACATAAAGAAACATTTTCCTTTAGTAAAACAATTAAACATCTTTGCAATCCACTTTATACAGATTAAATTTGTACAATGATAAACATTTACTTTTACACTCTGAGATGGAAAGTTACTGAATTTTATTGAAAAAATAATTAAGACACATTGACAAGTTCAAAACATATAATGGACAATGATGATTTAATCGATGATCATATTACATTATAAAGAATGGTCAATGTTATGGATGAACAATGATGTATACTAATAAAAAATTACGAAGCATTAATTTTAAAATCTTGTAATTGTGCAAATCTAAACAATTCCACAAATGAAACAAACATTTATAAACATTTATTCAAAGTAGATTTAAACTAAGACCAATATTTCTTACAAACAATGATATATAATGCCCAACAACCTATGTATTTTACTTAAATGATAAAAATTAAAATTAATAAGAGTAAAGTATAATCTTATTAATGATAAATATACCGTTCAACAATGATAGATATTAACATCGTCATTTCCCATGATTCACAATACAAAAGTTTTGAACCAGAAAATAAAAAATAGAATAAATGATACTAAAGCCCTAGAGGTATTAGATGTAATAAAACTATAGAAAGTTTGAACTAGATAATTTTGGCTAGAAGAAACAATGATGGACTATATCGAAAAATCGATTAAGCAAAATTTTTTTAAAAAAACAATGATATCGATTAAACCAGAAAAAACGTTGTTCCAAATTAAAAAAAGTTAAGTAGTCGCGTGCTCAACGCCTTTCTTGTTCGGCGCCATTGATTAATATCTATCTTCAAACCCTTCAAAAAATTCTAAAAAAAAAAATGAAATTTAAACGTAAGATGTACCAGTATAAAATAAAGGACAAAAGACTTACCGGCGTTAAGAGATAACTTGGAAGGTTTGTTTTACCGCAACCAAACTTTGTTTTTAGACTGACGATGAGTAAGTTTTCGACGGGAATTTCTACTCCAAGTCAACCAAGTCGTCGCCGTCGCTGGATAATTTGAAAAGTCGCCCTAATTTTTACTCGATAGTCTTGAATGAGGATGGTGAAAGTAAAAAAAGCAATTAATTCATAATTTTTGGGTAGGTGAATTATTTTAGGAGTTATCAGATCGTGTCTAATAAATGCACCAACCGAATCGGCGATAAATCAGTAAATAAAATCCCCACGCGCTTAATTTTGATTGCCATTGGACATTAATACCCCTTTGATGATAAAAAAACAATGAAACAATGATATGCTTCGAAAAGAAATCTTGCACGTTGAATTCCAAGATCTACGATCTATAATTGGTCTTAGTTCAATCACATATAGGGGTTCAACCATGAATGCACCCCTATACATGTATACATACAAAAAAATATGTTTTGAACCTTGGTGGGTCGGGCCCAGGGGTGGCTGGCGCATATAAGCTTCAGGCAGGATTGACGATCTCCGACATAAGGTGCAACGTTTTGTTAATCATCATGTGGCTTGTGGTGCCTATACTGTGCACTGCATCTAACAATTGAAGGGGTCCTCTTTTAAAACCTATATCACTCACTGCATTTCAATCTGAAGAAATGTAGTGCCCGAATTTACCAAAATGTTTGTTAATGTTAG
>JAPKLW010000644.1:57244-113491 GCA_026898455.1 Plectranthus barbatus | reverse complement strand
ATTTGGGCTGCAAATAATTCCAAGGATTTGATGGTGTTGGAAGAATTAAACGAAGACCCAAAAGTTATTAATTTAATTATGCGTAATGATTGGGCTTAGTTTAATTTATTCAGTTATTTTAGGCCAACATGTTTAGGCCTTGTTTAATTAAATTTTGAATTTAATTCCTTTAATTTTCGAAATTTAATTACCTTATTAGACTAGGATTTGAGTTGCCTATATATAGGCCTTGTATGGAAAAATTTTAATTCAGTTTTCAGTTTAATAAAATTTGTGAGATTTTCTCCTTTATTTGTGAAAGCTCAAACTTTTGAGAATTCTATTCATCCATAGGGTTTTTGATTTCGACTAATCAATCGGACAATCATATCCATTGGTGGTGTCTTCGCGTATATCCTTCGTTGTTGGATCAATTCGCTTCTTGGGTCGTAGGAAATTTATTCTGGACTACGGTACTTGAGGGTTTTCGAATCCAAAGGTGTTGGATCCTTCCATCGTTCAAGTTAGTTCAGGTTCAGTTTGCTTCCGTGTCGTGTCTGAGTCGAGTCGTTCGAGTTCCTGGGTTGCAATCTAAATCTTCTGGTGATGATCGTATCATTTTGGTATCAATATCCAGGTCGTACCCTTCCTCTTCCTTTTCTTCAATTTTTCATGTCTATTGTGTCAAAAAAAAGAAAAAAAATCGAGTCCTGTCTTGTGTTTCATGTCGTTTATGATTCGTGATTTTTGATGTTTTTCCTTGTCTTGGTTCCTGTAGGGTCGAAAATTTTAGAGTTTCAAATTCCTTGTGAGTCAAGATTTGAATTATCTCTCATACCATATTTGATTAATTCAAATCTTTCCTTATACTTTCCTTCCTTGGTGGCCATATTATTTCCTTCTTGCTTGAATTACTAAATAATTTGGTAATTACTTTATAAAAAAAAGCGAAATTAAAAAAAAATAAAATAAAAGAAAATTCGAACAAAAAAATAAAAGATAGAGTTCGAAGAGAAAAAAATATTTGTAAAAAAATTGAAAAAAAGTTTTGAAAAAATAAAAAAAGAGGGGGAGTAAAAATAAATCAAAAATCCCTAATTTCTTGATTTCTACTAGTGCCTTTTTGCTTGTTTTTGTCAGTAAATCTCATTTTTGCCGTAACTTTTGTGTTCGGTGTTCGTTTTTTGCTTAATTGTACTTTTCGGGTATGTCTCGGCGAGCTCTACAAGACACATTGCTTTGCTGTGATATAAGGTATTTTTTGGTCAAATTCCTTTGTTTTCGAGTAGTTATTACCCTCCAAAAGTTTTTCCAAAAAAAATTTTGTTCGTTTTTAGTCGTTTACCTTCCTAGAGTCGTCTATAGTCTTCCCGTCCTGTTGGTTCGTCGAATTGAAGTCCGTGGAATTTTATAAGAATTTTTGAATCTTTCGGAAAGGAGAAAAGAGTGGTAAAAGGTAAGAGAGTGTGAGATTATTAGAGGGATTGAAAAAGCCATTTACACTGAGAGTGATACACGAGTGTGAGTGTTTGACATAACTGAGTGATACACGAGTATATGTGAGGTGGTGAAGTCCTTCTATTGTTTTGTTTATCTAGCATTTCTTGCAGGTATGTCTAAAAGTAATAATTCTGAGGAGGTGAAAGGAGATGAGATTGTTGGTGGTGGTCAGGTCAAGTACATGATGGGGGCCTTGAAATCTGAATTGGTTAGGTTGTTGAAGAGTGAGATGAATGTCATGCATCAACGAATGGATGACTTTGAGATCTCTGTGACAGAAAAGACTCGACGAGACTCATCTGATAGTCATAAGAGTACTGAGAAAGGAGGACGTGCCAACCGAGGTGGCAGAGGCTCGTATAGGAGACATAATCCTTAGTATGAGGAGGATGCCGATGAAGATTCATATGATAATAATATGGGGACAATCAAGATGAACATCCCTTCTTTTCAGGGAAAGAATGACCCGAGTTATATCTGGAGTGGGAGCGAAAGGTAGAGATGATGTTTGACTGCCACAACTACTCTGAATTGAAGAAAGTAAGGATGGCTACAGTAGAGTTCTCAGATTACAGGGGAATTTTTTTTACATAATCCCTCTTCTATATATATATATATATATATATAGAGTAATGAACATATGAGAATAGTTTTTAGTATGAGAAATGAGAATAAATCTGAGCCTTTGATTTTGTGATTTCAACGCTCATGATCTATTTCACTCCGTGTGCAGTTTTCCACGATTATCCTGCAGTTTTGCAAAATTAAGGTTATTTTTGTAATTTTAGTTTTTTTTAAATCTGAAATAGTATCTCATTAGATTTTTTATTCCTTTCTTCGCGCGATTTGATTTCTTCTTCCTTCTTCTTTCGATTTGATTTATATTTCTTCTTTCGATCAGATTTTTTTTCTTTGTTTCTGGATTTTGCATTCGTGTTCGGTCTCGACTTTGTTTATTGTGCATGAATGTAGTTTTAAAACAATTATTTTATTCAGATCGACGTTCATTTTTACTATTATATTGTATATCTTTAGTGTTAACTTTGTGCATTTTTATATCTTACAGGTTCATTTATTCTAAAGTGTGAATTCAAATCGACGTTCATTTTTACTATTATATTGTGCATCTTTAGTATTAACTTTGTGCATTTTTGTATCTTACATGTTCATTTATTCCAAAGTGTGTTGATGAGATGAAGCATTTTAAGGGCAGAGTTTTTAGAACTGTTGATGTTGGTATTGAGTTTTATAGAGACTACGCTCGTGTTGCTACTTTGAAGAAGAAGGTGTTTAATTTTTTTTAATTCATATTTATGTAAAAATGAAGTAAATCGGGCTAAAAATGAAGTAAATTGGGCTAAAATGAAGTAAATCGGGCTTAAAATACAGGTTGAGGTTGCTGTTTGTGTTTGAGTTTTTTTACAGTTGTAGCCTTTAAAGGCGAAAACTGCAGGATATTGGGGCAAAAATGTTGCGTTTTTCAATTTGCGGAGAATGAATCCTATTCGTCAATTTGATGAGATGGACGCGCGAGATCTATTCTTATTTCTCATAGTAACTCCTATTCTCACCTGATCACTACTATATATATATATATATATATATATATAGGGGGCTGATCTGGTGAGAATAGCCCTTATCATGAGAAATGAGAATAAATCTCGTCCATAAATTTGACAACATCAATGATCCAGATTACATAAGAGCTTTAACAAAAAATGCGGCATTTTATCCTCATTTTACTTCATTAAAGGGCAACATAGTCATTACGAACGTACAGGGCGCAAAAGTTGTGTTTTGTTCATTTTATGTATTATATACTTCATTTTATCTTAGTTATACTTTATTTTATCTCAATTGCGAATCATTATAAAATAAATTCGATTCGAATTTTGATGTTACACGTGACATGCATTTTACCTTAGCAGTTCTTCATTATATCTTAGTTATTCTTCATTTTATCTCAATTGTGATTCATTATAAAATACATCCGATGTGAATTTTGATGTTACACGTGACATGCATTTTATCTTAGCAGTTCTTCATTATATCTTAGTTATTCTTCATTTTATCTCAATTGTTGTTCATTATAAAATAAATTAAATAAAAATAAAACCAATTTTTCGGAAAAAATGATTTCAATTCTCTTCATTTTATCTCATATATACATCATTAAATAAAAAAAATCAAATTTTTAGAAACAGTTCTCTTCATTTTATCTCCTCTATACTTCATTAAATGGAAACGATTAAATAAAAATAAAATCAATTTTTCGGAAAAAGTATTTCAGTTCTCTTCATTTTATCTCTTATATACATCATTAAAAGAAAAAAAAAATTTAGAAACAGTTCTCTTCATTTAATCTCCTTTATACTTCATTAAATGGAGAAAATTAAATTAAATAAAAATAAAATCAATTTTCAGAAGAATATGTTAAGTTTATTTTATCTATTTAAAACTTCATTAAATTAGAAAATTCAATTATATAATAATAAAATTTAATTTAATTTTAGAGTATTGGATGACTCAACAAGGCAATCGAAATCTTATGAAAAATCGAAAAGAAAAGGAATTACAGATCCAAATATGTAATAATGAAGTTCGCGGAGGATAAAATGAAAATGGAAATAATTTGAAGGAGATACCATCAGGCTAAATGACAATGATACCCTTAAATATGTAATAATGAAGTTCGCAGATGATAAAATGAAGACGAAAATTATTAAAGAATGACCGCAGATCTTGTGAAATCAAAGATTGAAATTTATTCTCATTTCTTACATTAACATCTATTCTCATATGATCTAACCTCTATATATATATATATATATTAAGATTGTTCATTCCATGGTGGCCTTTTAGTGACATTTCAACTAAAAGGATTTGGTTTTTGTAAAATATTAGTTAGATTTTCACGTCACGGAATTTGATTTGTTTAATGACCTTTCTTTTGCGTAAGGGAATAGGCTATAATTAAGACAAAATTGAGTTGCAACCGGAGATGAAGGCAACTCAACACCTCCCAATAATACATATTTGTCTATTTTTTATGGATAATCCGTTGCACGAGCTGAAACATATAAATCTTTTTAAAAATGAAAAAAACAATTCTATGATTGTTATTTATACAAATCATAAAATCTTTTAATGGGATAGTAATTACATGCTAATTACTTATATTTTAATATGTACTAACAAAAAAATGCAATTGTCCATGACTAAAAAGTACATACATTGCAACAAAAGTGTAGATGTTTGAAGCATTTTTAAAGTAGAATGGATGTATGTGAGTACTTATGATAAAAAATGCATCAATTTTAAATATAAAATGCTATTGTATTTATGTTTAATAAAAAAAAATGTACCAATTCCAAATTTAAAAAAAATGCTCCAAGCAACTACAATTTTCAGTACTAGCTGATGCACTTTTCAGTCGTACAAATATATTTTGTTAACATATTAAATGTAGTTAACATATTATCACAATCCATATTTTAATATATTATTATTATTATTATTATTATTATTATTATTATTATTATTATTATTATTATTAATACAATTAACCCTAGAAACATACCTAGATCCTAGAAACACACCTAGATTTAATTTGTTTAGAAACACTGCAATGTCTCAATACGTTCATGTTTGCCTCAAAAGTCATATAATGCTTGATTAGTTGAGATAATTTATTTCTTACATCTTTTTTATTTGCATAAAGTTTTATGTGCATTATTTTATTTGGACAAAACCTCTTTTGACCAGTTCCCAATTTACCTAACAGATTTCATTTATTCATTTTCGCACTTAAAGTTAAAACACTGGATTTAGTTTTCAAAATAAATAATGATACATTATAAAACCTTGTGTTGCACTCAAATGTAAACGCATTTGATTTGACCGATGATCATCCATTGACCTTTTTTAGAACTGCTTATACAACTGGATCTATAAAGCGCCAACTTTGTGTTCAATATAAACAAATTGATCAATTTAGGGGTTGAATTTTTAAAATTTTTAACTAGAAATGGATAATGATTTTGGCATTATTTAGAGTTTACTATTGAGATTTGTCTAATTTTAAAGAATCACTTTCATTGAATTTAAAGATTGATTAAAAAGATTTTACGATAAAGCTATTTTAATTAAAGGCGTACATTGAAGTTGTAGCTCAATTAGAAGCTTTAATTTTCTTGTTAAATATTCATCCGAGAATTCTATTATTTTCAACAAATGCGAGGGGTGGCAATTCGTGCGGATCAGATCTTTATCATGTCAATTCGTTATCGATCCGATTCATTAAGGTCAAATCCATATCCGATCCATTAAGAAAAATCAAAATCCGTATCCATATCCGGTCCGTTAAGCTCAAATCCGTATCCACACGAATCCAATCCATATCCGTTAAGGATCCAATAAGTATCCAATCCGAATGATCAGTTATGTATCCGATCCGATAAGAATCCAAATCGGATTAATTCAATAAGAATCCGTTTCAATAAACACAATTATAATCCAATAAAAATTTGATAAGATAATACAAAATATTCATATTTGATTGTTCAAATAATATGTTTGATAAATAAATAAAACTGCAACTTTATTTGAAACTACTAAGAGGTCACAGGTTCGAGCTTCTAGGGGACATCTGAGTGTGTGAGTGGGTGTGTGTGTGTTTAAGATTATTGTACACTTATTCCAAAAAAAAAATCATCAATCAAATATCCGAAGATACATAGAGAAATCTTAAATTCCAATTCTAGTGGTCAAACATGCTCATTTCTAAATATTGATCAATCTTTCACCTTAGTCGTCAATGCTCCACTTACAATTTTGAGGTAGAAAAATATTAATTAAAACTTTAAGATTTGTACCAAATAAAATAAATTATAATAAATACTTTTAATATATCATGGTAAAATTGAAAGAGTTAAGACAATAAATGAGAATCTGCAATACTTTCATCAACATTAAAATTTAAGATCTCACCTTTTAGTTAATCTGTTGATACAACTTAATTAAAAACTTGAAGTTGAGAAAAAAAGAAAGTTATTAAATTTTGATAGTAGAAGAAAATAAATATTAAAAATATAATTAATAGATAAATAAATACATTTTTTGGTGGTTAATTAAATAAAATGACACGAACAATGAATAACCAAGATATTTGACTTTTTGAAAGAACTTTAAATCTATATTAATATATCAAAATCAATTAATTAATTATTATATTTATAAAAGAAATAATTTTTATTAATTTATTAACGAATATCCGTATCCGATCCGAATCCGATCCATGTTATGAATTATTCAATTCGATCCGTATCCAATCCGAATCCTATCTGAAATTTTCATGTCCTTATCGTGTCGATCCGATAAGGATCCATATCCGATAAGCCTCAATCCGTATCCGTTATTATCGTGCGGATTCGAGTCGGATTATCCGATCGGATAAAAAATTGACACCCCTAGTCATATACGATAATTATAGAAATACTCCAATTCACTGTGAGAATATATGTTAATATACTGAGTTAATTTAATATTCCCTCCGTCCCGCCAGATTAGTCCATATTTCCATTTTCGTCTGTCCCACCAGATTAGTCCACTTTCCTAAAATGGAAAAAAATCTCCTCACATCAATAAAATATTAATTCCACTACACTCACAAACATTGGTTTCTGTGCCGAAATCAAACTGGACTAATCTAATGGGACGGAGGGAGTAATAAATTACAAGTATTTAGAATACTTAAAATTAAAATTATTACTAATATTATATTATCACATGAAAGGTTATGATGGACATTAAAGCATTGCTACCTATAATTAATGGTAAAAGTTTTGCGACAATAAGTATGGGAAGGTCTTGGGTTAGACAGGCTTAAATGATTTAGGCGGGTTTTATCCATTAACTTAAGCCCAAACCCATATAATATATCCTAATTGGGATTAATAAACCCTATTTGGGATGGGTTCATTTGGGTAGGATAAAACTCGCCTAAACCGTTTAGGCCTGCCTAACGCAAAATTTTGCCAAAAAGTTTTTACTATCAAAGACTTTGAAGAGAACTTAATAAAATCATGGATTCACATATTAAATAAATAAGGAAAACTTTTACAATGTCGGATTTAGTGAACGACTTGATAATATTATTGATTTGTTTAATAGTGAGAGGGATACTTCTTTCATAATGTCAAAATTCTAAAATATAAGTTAATTAACAAGTCTTATCCACAAATATTAAACAAGAGTTTACCTTTTTCTTCTCTGTAATTTCTCAAACTTTTCCTCATTATTTCAGTTTCTTTTTTTATTTTTTGGGTATTTTATAATATGAAAAACTTCCATATTGACTTCATAAATAGGATGCTATTTGCATGATATTAGTCATCGCTACATTTTCTGGAGACTATAATTGCTAGGGATAATGCTAACATGAAGTAATTCTTATCATGAGTTACATTTATTTATCACAGTATAATATATATGCCTATATGGAGTCGCTCATGTGCTAAATAATCTTTTACAGTAGACAAAAATAAATTTACATTATTTATTAAAAATATCAATGATCTTTTCATAAAAGAAAAAAAATTGTTTAAAACTTGTTCACAATTTTATATATATATTATACTTAGAGAAAGAGAGAGTATGACGCTAAAGAATTTCTTTGTATTAAATAAAAATGCATTATTCTTTTCATCTATAGACTATATATACTAAACCAATGGTATGGGTATAGAGGAATGGGTTTGATTCCGAAACTCATTGTTTGGTTTACGGGTATGGGTATGGAGGAATGGGTTTGATTTCCAAATAATTGGGAATGGTGATTCCCAACATAAATGGTGGGTATCATCTCCATTCCCAAATTTAATCAACTTTATTATTTTTTATATCCTCTAATTTCTTTTATAATTATAATATTAATTAAAATTTATATAATTATTAAATTAGTAATGAAGTATTATATTAATTATAATTATCGTAATTATATATTACTATGATATTTTATTACTGATATTATTTTAATATTAGTATTAATAATAGTATTATAATTATTTTTATTTAATTTTTTAAATCAAGTTTTATGTTAGTTTTTTTATTTATAAAAATATTATTATATTATTCCTATTTATTTTTTATTTCTGATTACTTATAAAATATTTTAATTACATTTTTTCAATATAAAATTAATGAATAGTTAATTGAAATAATAATTGATATATTATATATATTTCCAAACTTTTTATTTTTTTAACCTATAAATTTTCACATTACAAATAATATAATAATTAATATTATAATATTAATAAAAATATTTTTATTATATAAGATAAATATTTCATAATAATAATATTTATTACTTAATTAATATTACAATATTAAATTAGTAATTAAATATATAATAATAATAGAATCTTAATTATGATTAAAATATTATTTTAATTACATATTATTATCATTATTAATATTATTATTTTTATTATTAGTATAATAACATTTGTAAAATCATTTATTACATAATTAATATTTTATTATTAATTAAATATAAATTATGAAATAAAATATTATTTTAATAATATAGTTTTATTAATATAATAATATTAGTATAATTATATTAATTATTTTAAAAAATTAGTTTAAAATTAAAGAAATTATTATTAATAATATTTTTATAATTATATTTTATTAATTTAATATTACTATATATTTTAATATTGTTATAATAAAATATTTTCTATAATTAAATGTTTTGATAATATTTTATACTATTTTTATTCTTGTATTAATTTTATATTGTATAAAATAAATATGAAGAAAAATATTTCAATGTAATATTATTTATTACTTTATTTTATTTATTGGTTTTTTATTACAAAATTAATTATTATTATTTAATTCTTTTTCCTAAATATATTAAGAAATAAAATATCAAAATTTAAAATGATTCCCAAACCATCTTATAAACCAAACATCTTTATTGAAATGGTTAAACTCATACCCATTCCCTCTATTTTCAAACCCATACATATACCCATACCCATAGTGATTCTGACACTTAAACCAAACGCCCCCAATTTCACAATCATATGTTGTTTTTGTTTATATTTGAATTGATATATGTATTAAGATTATTTTTATTTTTTATAACAATACTTATAATTGGGATTTTTTGGTTAAACTAAATTTAAAGCTGAATGAGCTCAACCCCCAACCTATAGTGGAAGTTCGATATTGAAGTTGACCCGTATTTATAGGAGCCAGGATTAGTAACTGGTGGCAGATAAATATTGACCATTTTGGTCATTTATATTTTGTACTTTAATTTTTTTTATATTTCATGATACATTTATATATTATAATCATAAAACTTTATAACTTTAACAAGTAACGGCTCTTCTTACTATACATACATAACCATCTTTCATTTTTTTCCAACATCAATCTTGAAATTATTTATAAAATGTATGATTTTACATAATATATTAATATGATTATAGAATATAAAGAAGATGTAGTAGTTATCATTTGGACCTATAAAGATAGGTCTCCACCAAAAATAAGAAAAATTGTTTCTACTCAAGAGTTGTCATAAAGTAAACACCACCGTCTTTGAACGGATTTGGTTGAGTATATATGAGTACGTTATGAAAGTGATTAGTAATATTTTTTTTAACAATGCAATGTTGTTTCTTTTTTATGCTATTGTGATGTTATTTTAATTTAATTTCTCTTGTTTATTAACATATCTAATTAAAATAATATGTGATTTTTTATAAATAAATATATTGTTGAGATGTAGTGTCAAAAATAAATTTTATATTAAATAAGAATGAATTTTAGTCTTTAGATTGATAGATCAACGGTTAAGTAAAAATATTAATTGATAAAAACATATAATTTATTTATAATAATTAAGCACAATACATTTTTAAGTTTAATATATAATAACTTAAACACTCATGTACTTAAGTATTCATTTTCTCAATTTCTTAATTATAATACATAGTTTAGATTACTCATATTGATAGGTCACTATCATCTACAACATAATAAAAATCAAAGTGATAACAATTTTCTCTGGGTTAGTTGTTGTTTGCCATAACTCTTTGGTTTTTATTTTTATTTTTAAATTGATGTATACAATTTAAACAAATTTAAATAGGGAACCTATGACCAATTGAGACAACACATGAATTTCTTCTAATAAAAACATAACCACGGATCTTCTACACTTCATCACATGAAGCAATACATAAACACACATCTCTCCCCCTCTCTTTCTCTCATCAACAATTAATTTCTTCATCTTCTCCCTCAAAACCATTTCTTGAAATGAGATTGTCCCACGCTATCGCCGTTGCAAATCACTCAGCACTTAAATCCCTCAAAAGCTTAATCATCTTCACAAATAACATGCGGCCAGCTCACGACACACACGCTGCAGACGTCGTCGATGAATTCGATCCCTCTCCTTCACTCGTGCTTCTTCCAGTTCAGATCATGAGCAAATCCATCAATAGGGATCGTCTCCCAATCGTTCAATATGGGACTAGGTCGAAGGAGAGGAGTGATTGTGCGGTTTGTCTGAGTGAAATAGAAGCAGGCGACAGTGTGAGAGTGCTTGGCAACTGCGAGCATGCTTTCCATGCTGACTGCCTGGATTCTTGGGTGGATCACGGCCACGCCACCTGCCCCCTCTGTCGAGCCGACCTCGTTTCCTCCTTATGTGGGAAAGATCCATGGAGATCCGAGCGAATGGTTTACTTGTTTGGAGAGGATTGCTTAATGGAGCACCTATGATCTTGAATTAGATAATCGTTTGTTTTGAAGATGCTGGAAATGGACATTAAGTGTGGTTACATATATATGTTGAATTTACGTTTTTAGTTTATGATTTTGATTTATTTGTATTTTTAGTGGATATGGAAACTAAATAAATGTATCTCATAGTTGGAAACGGTAAGATGGAGGAAAATCCTTTACTGACTAAGATCAACTCTCAAATAGATTACCTAAGGAGATAGTACTATGTGGTAATATAAAATTTATGGCAAAAACTTGCGTTAGGCATTTAGGCAGGTTTTATCCATACCCAAATGAATTCACCCACCCAAATAGAGTTTATTAATCCCCAATTAGGGTATATTAGATGGGTTGGGGTTTGAGTCAATGGATAAAACCCGCCTATATGATTAGGCATGCCTAACCTAAGACCTTCCCAAAATTTATTGGGTATAAGTCTTTCCAAGAATCACTTCACAAAAAACTTAAGGAAAAAGGACAAACGATTACTTGTTAAGTATAAGAGACTTTATTGATGTGTCTAACAAATGTATTCCGTAGACAAACAATACATAACCCCTTGCAAGACAGAGAAACAACTTTTGAAGAACACATGCACAATTCAATCCTAATCTTCTGATTCCATAGAAACTCCAAGAAAACTCTCGAGCATTCAAGCTTCTTAGATATCTCATCATCGAAACCTCAACGAACTCATCTTCAGAAGTTCTATTACTTCCACTGAGGCACGAGACAACTTAGTTCCACAAGAAAGAAGGTGTAGAAGGATCATTTGCGTTAGGTGATCTAGCAGTGAAATTCGTCACAGAGTGTGTGGACGAACCCAACAACATGGCATCCTGTAACTAGAAGAAGTTGAACTTCCCATCTACAGAGGTTTCTTGTTGTAAAGTTTGTATAATCTGATCAGTCATGAAATTTCTATTGAAAGGAAAAAAAGTGGTCATAGAATATTACGATCCCGAACCATTATAATATTTTTGTCCCACTTTGTTGCTTTCTTTAATTGTTATTCCTTCTTTAATCGTTGTTGATTTACTACTTAGTCAATATAATAAAAAATAATTATTGTTACTCTAATAACATCAATACTAATCCACAAGTTCATATATATAATATTTTTTTAATAATATAATTAATAGTTTTTGAAGTAATACTATTTTATAATAATGTAATTTTAAGTTTGTTTTTGTAATTTTTGTACTATTGAATTTGAGTTTTTAAGGAATATTGAGACTATATTTTTTACATAACTATTTATAATTTAAAATGTTTTATTTTAGAATTTCTAGTTGTAATGATACCAATTCAATGGGTTAACCTGAGAATTGGAAAGTTGGAATTAGATCAAGAATTTTCTACCTTCAAAAACTTAATCCAAATTGACATGTATTAAATAATTCGTAATTTAATAAAAGTAGTCTAAAAAAGTCGATAGATTGGTATAATTGATCATATCCGTATTCGTAATTGACTAATTAATTTATAAATTCGCATCCATTCGATTTTGGCCAGAATTCTCTATTAGCATTAATGAGACTTTTTTTTTTATATTTATTTTACTTTTCTTGTAAGTATATTCAATGATGAGCATCTCACTCATTCTCTATTCAAAGTAAAAAATAAATAAATAAAAAATTCATTTTATAACTTTCCATTACCATACTTTACGGAGAGAGAGAAGATCCGGCATTTTAGCTCTTGCATATTGTTTTGTTCCAACTTTTATATTTTTGCTACATATGATGAATCTCAGTGACCATTTTGTTGTTCGCACATTATATATTTATGCATGAACAAAAATTATCTGAATAAAGGAAAAAAAACATATTCTACTTTTTCTTTCAATTTCAACCGTCCATATTATTACGGAAGATATGGCAACACACTTTAACATACGAAGAATACGTTTATGTCCTCTCTTTCTTTATCACCGGTCCCTTTTTCTTTTTCATGATTTATTGATAAAGAAGACTAACTCATAAAAAATCAAATCACGATACCATAAAAATTTAAAAAAAAAAATAAGAACTGAAATGAGGGAAGGAGAGCTTCCATACATACACGTAGATTCGTCTTGAGATTTATCTATATCTTTTGTATTCTTGTACATCAAGTTAGGTTATATCTTTTCATATCTTTAATTATGCTACCTAGATTTGCTTTCCAAACACTATATAAACCATGTTGTATCTCCTTTTTTGATCGAGTGAAATAAAAGAATATTATTTCTCACATGATATCAGCCAAACTCGGCTAAAACCCTAATTTTCTCTCCTCCCAATCGTCGACCCCTTACCTGCGCCTCTCCATGGTTGCCCCCGTCGACGTTGGCGATCTTCCCACTTTGCCTCTTTCCACCATAATTCACATGGTGAATATCAAACTGACATCCACAAATTACTTACTTTGGCATGCTCAGATTGAACCCCTACTTATTACTCAGAATTTTATGCCCTACATTGATGGCACAATATCTGCCCCGCCACGCACGACCGCCGCTGCCGCAGGCGCCCCTCTTGTCAATCCGGACTTCTCCAAATGGTACTCGCGGGATCAACTAATCAAATTATTCCTCGTTTCAACCCTGACAGAAGAATCTATGGCCGTGATCATTGGTTGCTCTACATCCCGCGACGTATGGCTGGCTCTCTCGCGTTCGTACAGGCATTGCTCGAAGGCTAGAGAATTGAGTTTGAAAAATGATCTCCTTTCAACTAATCAAGAGCCTCTGTGATCAACTTTCCGTCATCGGTCGTTCAATCGATCAATCAGACAAGTCGCATTGGTTTCTCCGGGGATTAAGCCCTGCGTATTCAACTTTCACGGCCGCCCATATGGCACAGGAGCCCCTCTCGGATTTCGACACGCTTCTTGCTCGGGCTCTCAGCCATGAGTTATTTATTAAAGCTTTATACTCGACTTCTTCTTCGCAACCAGTTGCGTTCCATGCTACATCGAAGCTGCAGAATTCCGGTGCCAAGAATTCATCCTCACGCAACCGAGGACGCTCGAATGATGGCAACCGCAAGAAGAAGCCATGGTGTTATTTCTGTCGTATGACCGGTCACGATGCCTTTGACTGTACACACCGATTCAATCGGTCCTTTGTTCGCTCTTCTCGCCCTGCCCCGCAGGCTCAACTTGCCAAAGCTCTCTCGGCTCAATGTTCGGTCTCTTCTCCGTCCATTTCAGATTGGTACTTGGACACCGGAGCTTCCGCTCATATCTCCGCTGATGCTTCGCAGCTGGATGATGTATCTGAATACTCGGGTCCTGATCAAGTTGCAGTTGGTAACGGTGCTCGTCTCTGTATTACTCATACGGGTTCCTTGCCTCTCTCTGATTCTATATCTCTTCATGGAGTTCTTGTTGTTCCTTCTATCACAAAGAATTTGCTTTCTGTTAGCAAACTAACTCATGATTTTCCTGTTGATGTGTTGTTCACCCATTCGCAGATGAACATTCGAAATTGGGAAACCGTAAAGATTGTCGCAACCAGCGTGCGTAGGCATGGTTTGTACCTTCTCTCCCAGCCGGTCTTTGATCTCTCTGTGTCTACCCCGTCCGCCTCTCCTCATGCCACTTATACAACATGGCATAACCGTTTAGGTCATTCATCTGCTGCAGTCATCAATTCTTTAATCAAGAAACGTTCCCTTTCTGCTTCTTCGTTAGTTTCTCAGTCCATTTTATGTACTTCGTGTCAGTTAGCTAAAAATTCTCATTTACCTTTTCAAATTTCTGAAAAACGAGCATCACATGTTCTCGACATTATTCATTGTGATTTATGAGGTCCTTCTCCTGTTAAATCAAATTCTGGTTTTCATTATTATGTTGCTTTCATTGATGACTTCTCCCGTTTTACCTGGTTTTATCCTTTGCAAGTCGGATTTTTATGATATATTTCTACGATTCCAAGCCTTTGTAGAAAATCAATTCTCATGCATAATCAAAAAATTCCAATCCGATGGGGGGACCGAATTTAACAACTCTCGCCTTCAGGCTCAATTCACCAAATCCGAGATTCATCATCTCATGTCCTGCCCTTATACTCCATCTCGAAACGGTAGAGCTGAACGTAAACATCGTCACATTACCGAAATGGGTCTTTCCCTCCTGTTTCACTCTTCCTCGCCTCTTCATCTTTGGGTAGAAGCCTTTAGCACCGCGGTCCACATCATAAATCGACTTCCTAGTCCTACTCTTCTCCATAAATCACCATTTGAGTTACTTTTTCATACAACACCTGCAAACAATTCACTACGTACATTCGGTTGTCGTGTCTTCCCCTGTCTCCGGGATTACTCTAAACACAAGTTAGAACCTCACAGTCTACCTTGTATATTCCTAGGTTACAGTGCCCATCACAAGGGTTATCATTGCCTCAATCCCGTCACAAACCGTGTTTATGTGACTCGTCATGCTCGCTTCGATGAGACCTCTTTTCCTTTCGCAAATTCGTCCGTTTCCTCCCCTGAATCTCGCTTAACCCTAACGGAATATTTTGAGTCACCCTCTCAACCACAAATAGTCTCCCAAACCCTAATTCCGTCACATGCACCATGCAAAATCTGTCCTCCAGCCGATGACATTCCTCGGCTCGCCGTCGACCCTCCTCATCAAAATCTTATTATCGACCTAACCGAGCCACCTCCGGTCCTTCCCCAAGCCGAACCCCAACTCCCGCCGCCTCCGCCCCTTCCTCGGCATCCCATGTAGACGCGCACTCGATCGGGTATTTTCAAACCCCGGTACCCTATCGACATTAATCTGGTTTCTGTGTTTTTTGTTTGTGCAGCTCTGCCGGAACCAAGTGGAATTAAGTCCGCTCTTAAAGTTCCCGAATGGATGAATGCCATGCATGAAGAACTTGCGGCTCTCCACAAAAATAAAACATGGACCTTGGTTCCTCGTTCGAGTAACGCCAATGTTGTTGGCTCTAAGTGGGTTTATCGCACTAAGCTGTTAGCCGATGGCTCCGTTGATCGCTACAAAGTCCGGCTTGTTGCTCAAGGGTTTAGTCAAATTCCTGGTTTTGACTTCATTCATACTTTCAGCCCTGTGGTAAAAGCCTCAACTGTGCGAATTATTATTGTTGTGGCTGTTATGAATTCCTGATCTCTGCATCAACTGGATGTTAAGAATGCGTTCTTAAATGGACTTCTCTCTACACCGGTTTTCATGGGACAACCGCCGGGTTTTACTAACCCTAGTTATCCTTCTCACGTTTGTCTTTTGCAGAAAGCTATATATAGTCTCCATCATGCTCCATTAGCCTGGTACCAACGATTTCGCACCTTCCTATTATCTCTGGGATTCTCATGCAGCTCATCAGACACCTCTCTCTTCGTGTTCAGCAAATCTGCGACTCTCATCTATCTCTTGGTGTATGTTGATGATATTATCATCACCGGTAATGACTCTGCTGCTATAACCACCCTATCATCTCAGCTCAACGCAGAGTTCAGCACCAAGGATCTCGGTAAGCTAGGATATTTTCTTGGATTGGAGGCTTTCCACTCGTCGTCTGGGATTTATCTTACTCAGACCAAGTACGCTTTGGATATTCTTAAGCGTGCCAACATGACCGATGCTAAACCGGTCTCTACACCATTGGCCCCTGGTACAACTTTCTCCGCTGACGGGGCTTTCTTTGAGGATCCGACTCTTTATCTATCCCTATTGGGAGCTCTACAATATCTCACCATCACCCGTCCGGACCTTGCATATTCTGTCTACACCATGAGCCAATATCAGCAAAGTCCGACGATTGAACATTTTCAGGCATTAAAGAGAATCCTTCGCTATGTAAAAGGAAAAGCTCGCTCGGCCTCACGTTCACTAAGGACGATGCTTTTTTACATGGATATTCAGATGCCGATTGGGCCAGATGCCCCGATACACGATGCTCTACTTACGGTTATTCTATCTTCTTGGGCCCCAACTTGGTCTCTTGGAGTGCAAAGAAGCAACCCACAGTTTCGCGCTCTAGTTGTGAGTCGGAATATCGCGCCATCGCCAACACAGCCTCAGAGATGCAGTGGGTGTCGAATATACTACGTGAGTTACACTTTGATATCCGCTCCACGCCATGCATTTACTCTGATAATGCTAGTGCACTGTTCCTGACACAGAATCCCATCTCTCATAAACGAGCTAAGCACATAGATATTGACTATCATTTTGTGCGGGAACTCGTTACTTCCAACAAGCTGCATACGAAATTTGTCCCTTCTGAAGATCAAATTGCCGACATCTTCACCAAAAGCCTCTCTCACAGCTTGTTTGAACATTTATGCACCAAGCTTCGACTTTCACCGCCGTCTTCACTTGCGGGGGGTCTTGAGATTTATCTACATTTTTTGTATTCTTGTACATCAAGTTAGGTTATATCTTTTCATATCTTTAATTATGCTAGGTAAATTTGCTTTCCAAACATTATATAAACCATGTTGTATCTCCTTTTTTGATCGAGTGAAATAAAAGAATATTATTTCTTACAATCCGCCTGTGATTGAATATGATCATATTATCTCAAAATGAAATCGTGTGTCAACTACCTGATCCTAGTGTGAACAGGGGCGGATGCAGCCAAGGGCAGGGGGGGGCTCTCGACCCCACGGGGAATTTTTTTTTTTTTTTATATATATATACGTATACATTCAAATTAAAACTTATATATGTACAACTAATATATATAGTATAACCGACCCCACAAAAAAATAAAATAAGAAACCTACATTTAAAAGCTAGCCCATTCCTTAAAAATAAAATAAGTCCATTACTTGAAAAATCTGGCCCATTTGCTTAAAAACAAAACAAATATATGATTTAACTAATAAAGAACTAGGCCCATTTATAAAAAAATAACCCTAAATCTAAAAAAAACTTTTACAACTTTTCATTCTTTCTTCTCAACTTCGGCAATCGCAACTGTGTGCACGCAGCGTGAGAATTTTTCAGCTAATTTTGGCAATTTATCTTTTAAATTGCGATTGTTCGTCACTCTTCAATTTTATATCCAACACTTCTAATGCCAAGGTAATTTACTAATTTACAAATTATGAGTATTATTGAAATATCAAATTTCCATTATTGATTATAATTGTTTATGAAGTTGTTGATTATTGTGAGTTTATATATAATCTTAAATATTTATTATTGAAATGTTTGGTAATTATTTAGGGGAAAAAGTACAATGGAGAAATTTTTTCCTAAACTTGATAAGGGTTCCAAATTGACTGTTGAAAGTTCAACTAGTTCGAATTCTATTGACAATGAGAATACTACTGATGGTAGAAAAAGAGTTCGGCTAGAGATTGAATTATCAGATAATGATGTCATTAGTGATCCGGCATTGCGGAAACCAATCGATAGTTATCATGTTGATGTTAGAGATGAATTAAGGAGACGATATTTGGCCAAAGGCCCTTGTCAACCATATGGACATGCTTATCCTACGACTGAATTTAGTAAGATTCACAGATCGTTTCAAGATTGTTGGTTGAAGAAGTTTGATTGGCTAGAATACAGTGTGTCTAAAGATGCCGCGTATTGTTTATGGTGTTATTTGTTTGCTCAAAGTGATCATAAACATGGGGATAGTGCATTTACTAAAAATGGGTTTAAAAATTGGAAAAAAGCAATAGAAAGGTTTCAGGCTCATGAAGGATTGATAGATAGTCCACATAATTATGCCAAAACTAAATGTTTTGGATATAATGATCAAAGACATAATGTGGATTATGTAATGCATCGGAAGAGTGGTCAAATGGAGGTAGAATATCAACTTCGATTAACATCAGTTTTGCATGTAGTTCGATTTCTTCTGGGACAGGGCTTGGCATTCCGTGGACATGATGAGTCGACAGAGTCTATTCATAAAGGTAACTTTCTTGAACTTATCAAATGGTATTGTGAGCGAAATGAAGAAGTAAGTAAGGTTATGAATTCAAATGCTCCGGGAAATAGTCAATTGACTTCTCCAATTGTTCAAAAGCAAATTATCAATGCATGTGCTACCGAAGTGAGAAACTTTATCTTGGCAGAAATTGGAGATAGGTGGTTTTCTCTTTTAATTGACGAGGCTCGTGATTGTTCAGTGAAGGAGCAAATGTCTATTGTTTTGAGATTTGTGAATAATGAAGGGGTAGTGATGGAGCGGTTTGTTGGGGTTGTGCATGTCAGTGATACTTCTGCACAGTCTTTGAAAAATTCTATTCATGATTTTTTTGCAAGAAATGGACTGTCGATGTCGAGAGTTAGAGGTCAAGGTTATGATGGAGCCTCTAATATGCGTGGAGAATTTAATGGACTTAAGGCCCTTATTTTAAAAGATAATGCACATGCACACTATATTCATTGTTTTGCTCATCGGCTTCAGTTGATTGTTGTAGCTAATGTGAGTCAAAATGGATATGTGTGTAGTTTTTTTGAATATCTTTCAATGATTGTGAATGTTGCTGGAGCTTCATGTAAAAGGAGAGATGATTTGAGGCAGCGACAATATGATGATCTTGTAAAGCGTATAGAAAGTGGGGAACTTCATACGGGAAGGGGAATGAACCAAGAAATGAGTTTAGCTCGAGCTGGTGAAACTCGATGGGGTTCTCACTTCAGCACAATTGTTAGACTTTTTGATTTGTGGAATCCGGTTAAAGAAGTGCTTCACACTGTTTTTGAAGATGGCAATGATTTGAAGAGTCGAGGTCTTGCTCTTGGTTTGATTGATAAGATGGAAAATTTTGAGTTTGTGTTCATTGGCCACTTGATGAAACATTTATTGGGAATGACAAATACATTATCACAGGTGCTACAACATAAGAATCAAAACATCGGTCTTGCTATTCAATTGATTAAAGTATTGAAAGATGAGTTGAAAGACTTTAGGAATGATGGTTGGGAGAAATTATTGGAAGAAGTTACCAAATTTTGTTCCCAGCATGAAATTTATGTGCCAAATATGGAAGATATTATTCCAGGTCGAGGAAGAAAGACCGTCGATGGTCAAAAGAGGACTTATCTCCATCATTTTCGTGTGGACATTTTTTTACAGGTACATTTTTTTCTTATATTTATAAATTTTTTTAGATGATCCATTATTAACTATTATAACTTTCTGTATAATCCTAGGTTGTTGATGTTATTTGTCAAGAAATAGACAATCGCTTTAATGAGTCCAATACAGAGCTACTTATGTGCATAACATGTCTTGATCCTAGCGATTCATTTGCCAAGTTTGATCATGAGAGAATTTTTCGTCTTGCCGAGTTATATTCACAAGATTTCTCTATGGCTGATCTGTGTAATCTAAGACCGCAACTTCGCACATACCACCGTTATGTTTTATCAGAGCCTGCTTTCGGTGGTCTTTGTGATATTGGAGCTCTTGCAAAGAAGATGGTTGCGATGAAGTGCAACAATTCTTTCGATTTGGTATATCGACTTATTGTGTTAGCATTGGTGTTACCGGTCACAACAGCTTCGGTTGAAAGATCCTTTTCTGCAATGAAGATTATCAAGACTGATTTGCGCAATACAATGGGAGATGAATTTCTTACGGATTGCTTAGTGTGCTACATCGAGAAAGAAATTTTTATGAATGTTGAAATTGAAGCAATCTTGCAACGGTATCAGAGGATGGCATCACGGAGATATCAATTATCTCAGCATGTAAGTATTAGCTTTTAATCGGTATAAAAAAATATTTATTATGAATTTTTGTATTGTTTATATTATCTCAAGTTTATTTTTTATATTGTATGAACAGTAAAGCCCCCACGACGAGGAAATCCTGGATCCGCCACTGAGTGTGAACTCGTTATTTTCCTATTGAATCACGCATTCGTCCGTACATACTACCACTGCAGCTAATGGCAACGAATAAACAAATCAAGATGAAGATGTGGAACCTATTTTCAAATGAAAATATTTGACTTTAGACTCAAATGATTTCTGTATCTTAAAATATTCAGTTAGGTTTTCACGTCACGGAATTTGGTTTGTGAAATGACCTTAATTACCTTTGCGTTAGGGAATAGGCAAAAATGAAGACAAAATTGAGCCTCTCCCCATTTATATGAAGGCAACTCAACATGCAGCTCCCATTAACATATTATAATACTACCCTGGTAGGATCTAACCGAAACAGCCCAACAAATTTAATTTAAGAATTTGAACCAACTCGCCTTTCATAACTGTTCACTTATTTTTGTTGCTGGAACTCATGAACTCTTAGTTAAAGTAAATTATTTTTTCCACTACATTCGAGCAAGAACAAAAAAGACTTTTTTTTTAATAATAATATATTTATTTAAACTTACGCATCCAAACTCGAACTCATGATTTCTTGATCACGGACAAAGTGTTGCAACACTACACCCCGATCAAAGGAATGCAAAGAAGAGGTTTTTTTTTTCAACAGAAATACATTTTACTTAAACTCACATACGTAAATGTCCTCAGAGAAATTCGAACCTATGACTACTTGATTCAGGTAAGGTGTTTTCACCACTGTACCGAGCAAGGAACTAGAGAATTAGTATTTTTCTTAAACTAACATGTCGCAGCCAAAAAAAATTAGATAGAGATATATGCCTCAATTTCAAGAGGTGCTTCATTAGCTGAGTGAATTTGCATTAGGTTTTTTTGTTGCAGTATTTTATTTGGACAAAACCTCTAGTTGAAATATTTTGACCACTTCCCAATTTACCTAACCGGTTTCAATATAACTACTACGCCTTCAATTTATTACTTCATCCGTCTCGCTTAAATAGGTCCTTTTCATTTTAATACATTAATTTCGGAGCTAGTATTTAGTAGCTAATTGTGGTTAATAATAAAATTGGCAATTGTAATTACCTTATTTAAGACTTAAACAAGTTAATTATGATTGTTAATTTTATTATTAATCACAATTAGCTATTAAATACTAACTCCGAAATTAATATATCAAAATGAAAAGTGCCTATTTAAGCGGGATGGATGTAGTATTCTCTTTCCGCATTTTATGTTGAAGCAATGGATTTACTAACTATTTTTCAAAATAAATATTGACAAATTATAAAAGTTAGTGCTTGCAATCACATGTAAACTCATTTGATTTGACCGACGATCGTCCATTAACTTTATTTAGAACTATTTCTAATTTTCGACAACTGGATCAATAATATTTAATTAGAAATTAATTATAATCTTAAGTTTCGTAAAATTTACAGTTGAGAGTCTGTCTATTTTAAAAAAATATATTCTAAATACAGGTACATTTTTCTAAATATAATATTTTTAAATAATAAAAAGTTAAATAAAATATAATATCAATCCCTCTGTACCGCATTATTAGTCCCACTTTGACCAAATACGATATCAATATTTGAGTGTAATGAAATTAATATTTTATTAATGTGGGGATTTTTTTTTAGGAAATAAAGTTAATCTAATGGGACTGACGAAAATAAAAAAAATGAGATTAATCTGATGGGACGGAAGGAATACAATTTATTATATTACCCCCAATTTTAAATTTTAATTAAGATAATAAAACTCAAACACGTTGATGTAGCCATCATAGAGATTTCCATCCCACCGACTCATTTCTTCTCCTCCCGGTGGAAATGAGGCCTGAACTTTTTAGAATTCTGCAGCAACTCTCTATCTCCGGGATCAGAGGCGGATCCAGAAACTTAAAATTGGGGGTACAATATATAAATAAAATTAAAATGGGGATACATTAGTAAAAATTTATATAAATAATATGTAAAATTATAATTAAATAATAATAAATATGCATATATAGTAAATAATAAACAAAATTTTTGGGGGTACAGTTGTACCCCCACCTCTCCATGTAGATACGCCTCTGTCCGGGATCGAAGAAGTTAGGCAAAAACTTGCGTTAGGCAGGCCTAAACGGTTTAGGCGGCTTTTATCCTACCCAAATGTGTTGACCCATCCCAATTAGGGTTTATTAATCCCAATTAGAGTATATTATATGGGTTTGGGCTTGGGTTAATGGATAAAACCCGCCTAAATCGTTTAGGTCTGCCTAACCCAAGACCTTCCCAAGAAGTTAAAATCAAGATTGATAGGTCATATGCTATCAAGCCTTTAGTCCTCTAAATCCCAAACAAAATATCATAAGAAAAATACCAAGATGGATGGATTGTGCGTTAACTGAACAACCGCTAAAATTACCTTATATGAAATTAAACAATTAAACAATCAAATGATATTATATTATTCACTTTCACAAGTATTGAAATAAATAATTCATTAATAACCATTTATAAGTATGTTAATTTAGCCCGAAATCAGTGGGTTAGTCCGAAACCGATCGCTAAAATGCGGATTAGAACCAAGAAATTTAAAACCGAGATTTTTTTAACCGACCGAGCTGGACCCATCAAGTTTGCGGACTAATCGAGCCGGACCGGTCAGACCGCGGACCAACCCGTCGGTCTTAAGTAATTTTATATATATTATATTTATATTTATATATTAATATTATAATATATGCATATATATATATATATATATATATATATATTTCTTTTATTTTTTTATTTCAATTTAGGCATTTCTTTTGCCCTACCCCCACGCCCCCACTCGCACTTTTCTTCCCAAATTCCAATATACTTCATTTTAACATCAAAATCATTCATTTTCGTTTTATCTTCAATTTTCTTCATTTTATCTTCGATTTCCTTCATTGTATTTTTTAGACTTCAGTTTTTCTAAAATACTGTTCATTTTTTTCTTTAATTTTGTTCATTTTATGTTATGATTACTTCATTATATGTTCTCATTTCTCACGTTAAGAACAATTCTCATATGATCATATATATGTGTGTGTATATATATATATATATACAGTGGCAGATCTATGTAGAGGCTGGGGGGGGCTCCAGCCCCCCTAGCCCGAATTTTTTTTCGTTTTTGTAGTGTCATGATCCGATTTTTTATGGTATAGCCCCTCTCGTATAGAAGAAAAAATGGATGAAAATAAAGAAAAAAATGATATAAAATGATTGAAGTTAAGGTGAAGGCGAAAAAAAAATTCTAGCCCCCCTCAGGAAAATTTTCTGGATCCGCCACTGTATATATATATAGATTTTATATATAATGAATGTGGTCGCCTGACGCATGTTGTTAGTCTCGAGATCAGAGAGTTGAGGCACAACGAAAATAATGTTTGAATAGGAATGCACTCGCAAACTGGTTATTGCTCACCATGTTGAGTTTATGAAAACTTATTGTTTAGCGAGTTTGAGGTTAGACTCAGTTTCAGATATACTTCACACATAGCTAGAATGTGTTGATTTTTAAATTCTTGCAGAAAATAAATAAAGCGGTAAAGTGCAAAAGAATTTTTAGTGGTTTGGAGCCTAAAGTCCTACGTTCTCTCTTCAGATCGAAGTTTGGAAATCACTAAGCTTTACGGGGATACAAAGAGCTCATGATCTATAGCTAGTTGGTAGATGCAAATGTCTACCAGTCCACTAGCTCACTCGCCATGCCTTCGTCTTCCTTCCGGCTTCCCAGACTTGAAATGTGGGCGCACCACGCAGCCTCCTCATCTGGATGTTGGGAGCTTTAGAGTTTTTCCCTGAACTGCCAAACTTGCGGCTAGACGCTCGTAATAGTTCCTACTTGGAAATGAGCAGAAACTATTGTGTTCGTACTTGGAGAGTAAGAACACGAAGAGATAACTCGAGCTAAGAGGCTATAAGTCTCGTATCCAAAGATAGCACATGGTGAGTTTATGAAAAGCCTCGAAAAATAGAAAACTTGAACTTCAGAATGGCATCAATCTCATAGGAGTTTTTAGTTGATGATTTCAGTTGATTCGTTTATTGTGATTTGAATTTTACTCTCTTTCAACTGAATCAATTACCCCTCTTCTGTGGATACTACATCTAGATGTAGATGAAGTATGATTAATTCAAATTATAATTGTTTAGATACATTTTGGAAGGTGTCCAAATATAATGTCTCTCTCCTACAAAGGACATGATACTTTTTTAGAGTTTCTGCACCTCTCGGTCCTTTATTATTATTATTATTTACTTTATGTATTATACTTAGAGAGAGTGTATTTTGAGTTAAATTCGTATGCATTCACACTTTCCTATATCTCAAATAAATAGTCCAATTTAAAACTTATTCACAATCTTTTAATCTATTTGTTATACACAAAATATATTTTATATTTGATAGGTATACGTTTTAAGTTTTAAAAAAATATTTTTATTTTAATAATTAATATTTTTTTCGATATTAATGATATAATCAATCTAATTATAGTACTTATAATAGAGATATTCAACTTTAAAGCTGAATCACCACAACTCCCAACCAATAGTGGAAGTTGGATATTGAAGTTGACCCCCCTTTATAGGAGCGGATTAGTAAGTGGTGCAGATAAAAATTGACCATTTCAGTCATTTATAATTTAAAACTTTTATATTTCATGTATGGATTAATTATCATAATCATAAAACTTTATAACGTTAACAATTAACGGCTCTTCTCTTCTAATAAAAATACATAATATCTCTCATTTTTTTCAACATCAATCTTTTAATTATTTATAAATGTATTATTTTGCATAATATAGACAAAGAAGATATAATTGGTCCAATGAAAATATACCGTTTGGAATTATGTTATAATTCTCATTCATTATTGTATGTTTTGACGGGTTGTTAAACACCACCTGCTAGTGAGTTTCTAATTTAAATTAGTTATAACTTGTAATGTATAGTTTAAGAAATTATTGAGTCATAAGGAGTTGATTGCGAGGAAGTTTTAGAAATAAACTGACTACGAGGTGGGAGTTCAGAAAATTGGCTACCAATTTGGGAGTTCAAAAAACTGGTAACCGTCCAATATCATTATAACTAATATACTTACGAACTGATATGATAATATAATATTAGTGATGTGATCAATCCTAATTAATTTAAATAATTTTAATTTATTAGTACATCAAGCTCTGAGCACATTAACGCATGTACATAGTAGATATTAGAGCGTTTTGTAAAATATATACCCCAACTTGTATTGTTTGCCATAACACTTAGATTTCTTCAAATAAATACATAACCATGGATCTTCTACACTTCACATTAAAAGCAATACATAAAAACACATCACTCCTGTAGGGAAATATATTTCCTGTATTTCACTCAAGAAAATATGATGTACATACAAGTGTTTATATAGAAGAGAAAACAAATCTAAGGAAATCTATTCTAGATATGTACATTATACATAAAGATGTGAATATATATATGATATCCTAACACCCCCCCGCAAGCGAAGACGGAGGTGAGAGTCGAAGCTTGGTGCAGAAGTGGTCGAAGAGATCTCTTGATAAACTCTTCGTGAAGATGTCCGCAATTTGCTCCTCAGACTGAACGAATTTTGTATGGAGTTTATCGGAAGCCACGAGCTCACGGACGAAGTGATAGTCAATGTCGATGTGCTTGGCCCTCTTGTGAGATACTGGATTCTGAGTAAGAAACAAGGCAGAGGCATTGTCCGAATAAAGTACCGGAGTCGACAGTTGTTCTACTTTCAATTCGCGCAGCAGATTGACTATCCATTGCATTTCTGAGGCTGTATTTGCGATGGCACGATACTCCGACTCACAACTTGACCGCGACACCGTCGGCTGCTTCTTGGCACTCCAAGAGATTAGATTCGGACCCAGGAATATGGAATAGCCATAGGTTGATCGTCGCGTGTCCGGACAACGAGCCCAATCAGCATCTGAATAACCACGTAAGTGAGGACTGCCCTTAGTGAACGTCAAGCCGAACCGCACCGTACCTTTTACATAGCGCAGAATGCGCTTGAGAGCCTGAAAGTGCTCAAAAGTCGGATGTTGTTGATACTGACTCATGGTGTTTACCGAGTACGCAAGATCTGGCCTAGTAACAGTAAGGTACTGCAAGGCGCCGAGAAGAGAACGATACAGAGTCGGGTCCTCAAAGGAGGGACCGTCGGCCGTGAACGTGGCACCAGGAGGTAAAGGGGTGGAGACAGGCTTCGCATCAGTCATCTTTGCACGATGCAGAATTTCCAAAGCATACTTCGTCTGCGTGAGATACAGACCAGAAGAGGAGTGGAAGGCTTCCAGACCAAGAAAATATCCAATTTTGTCGAGGTCCTTGGTGCGAAACTCCGAGTTCAGTTTCGACATTAGGGCAGCAATGGCGTGTGAGTTATTTCCTGTGATGATGATGTCGTCCACGTAAACCAATAAGTATATAAGAGCTGTCTTCTGAGTCAGAACAAATAGGGAGGTGTCGGCAAAGCTGCATAGAAAACCAAGAGATAATAAGAAGGTCCGGAAGCGCTGGTACCAAGCCAGCGGCGCCTGCCGGAGTCCGTAAATAGCCTTGTTCAGGGAGCAGACGTGAGTCGGATGCCGTGAGTCAATGAATCCTGGAGGCTGCTCCATGAATACCGGAGTAGATAGAATACCATTTAAGAAAGCATTCTTGACGTCCAATTGATGAATTGGCCAAGAACGCATTACAGCTAAGGCGAGGACGATGCGAACAGTTGTAGCTTTCACCACTGGACTGAAGGTGTGAGTGAAATCGAACCCAGGGACTTGGCTGAAACCCTGAGCGACTAGCCGAGCCTTATAGCGATCAACAGAGCCGTCAGCAAGCAGCTTAGTCCTGTACACCCATTTAGAGCCAACGACATTAGCATTGGACGGGCGTGGAACCAGAGTCCATGTATTATTGCTCGATAGAGCCGTGAGCTCTTCATGCATAGCCTGAGTCCATTCAGGAACCTTAAGAGCAGACTTAATTCCACGAGGTTCCGGTAGTGCTGCAGAAATAGAAAACACAGAAACTAGATTAATGTCAACCGGATATCTAGGTTTAAATATTCCGGACCGAGCGCGCGTCTGCATGGGGTGACGAGGAGCTAAAGGAGGTGGAGAAGGTGGCTCAACAGGATTGAGAGGCGCGGCTTGGGGAGGTGGCTCGACGGGATTGGGAGGCTCGGGTTGTGGAGGCATAGGCAGCGGAGGTGTCGGGGAAGTGATATCTGAGCGGCAGAAGATGCATGGTGGGTTAGAGCTATGCGAGGAAGGTGTGATTTGTGTGGAAGGAGTAGGGTTTTCGAAATATTCAGTGAGAGAGAGGCGAGACATAGGAGTGGACTGAACTAGGTTAGAGAATGGAAATGATGCTTCATCAAACCTAGCATGACGTGTTATATAGACTCGATTGGAGAGAGGGTCGAGACAACGGAAACCTTTGTGGTTTGAACTATACCCGATGAATACACAAGGCAAGCTACAAGGCTCGAGTTTATGTTTGGTGTAATCTCGGAGACAGGGGAAGACGCGACAACCAAAGGTACGAAGAGAGTCATAAGATGGGCCGGATTGAAATAGTAATTCGAAGGGAGAGGCGTTTTTGAGGAGGGGATTAGGAAGTCGATTTATTATATAGACAGCAGTACTAAATGCTTCTACCCATAGGGAAAGAGGAGAGGAGGATTGAAAAAGCAATGAGAGTCCCATTTCAGTTATGTGACGATGTTTACATTCAGCACGGCCATTTTGAGAAGGTGTATATGGTCAAGAGATCAAGTGATGGATTCCAGATTTAGCAAAATGGTTTTTGAGGCGAGAGTTGGTGAATTCAGTACCACCATCGCTTTGAAATTTCTTGATTTTACGTGAGAATTGAGTTTCAACAAACACGTGAAAATTGAGAAATATTTCGAAAAAATCAGATTTTGCATGCAGCGGATAGAACCAAGTAAATCTAGAAAAATCATCAATGAACACAACATAATAACGAAAACCAGATTTGGATTTAACGGGTGAAGGCCCCCAAAGATCACAATGAATAAGATCAAGAATATCGGAAGCGCGTTTATCAGACACAGGAAAAGGTAAATGTTTGTTTTTAGCTAACTGACAAGAGGTACACAAACTTTTATGCAAAACAGGAGACGAAGTAGAAAGGAAACTAAGCTTTTGTAGAAGACTAATGACTTTCGGAGAGGAATGACCGAGCCGATTATGCCACGTCTCGAAGAGGGCGTGAGGCGGGCTGGACGACGAGGAGACGGATAGGGCAGGAAAGGGTTGTTGGAGGATGTACAGCCCATGCTTACGCACGCCGGTGCTGACAATTTTTCCGGTTTTGCGATTCTGAATCTGTAGCTGCGAGTCAATAAACAAAACGTCAACCGGAAAGTCATGAGTTAGTCGACTGACAGATATAAGATTCTTAGTAATTGAAGGAACTACAAGCACATTGCGTAAAGATATAGAATCTGAAATAGAGAGAGAGCCCGTATGAGTAATACGGAGATGAGCACCGTTACCAACAGCCACATGGTCAGAGCCCGAATACTCCGCAACATTGTCCAAGGAGGACGCATCAGCGAATATATGAGCAGAGGCGCGGGTATCCAGATACCAGTCAGAAACTGGAGGCGAGGAGACAGAACATTGAGCCGAAAAAACTTCGGCTAGATTTGCCAAGGGCGGCGGACGGCAGGAGCGCACGTAAGACCTGTCAAAGCGTTTAGGGCAATCAAAAGCATCGTGATCGGTTTGCCTGCAAAAAGAACACCACGGCGGACGTTTCTTCCGGTTACCACCATTAGAACGACCGCGAGACTTGGAGGCCTGAAACTTTCCACCAGAGTCATGGGACTTGGATGACGCCTGAAAGGCAACAGGCTGAGGCGAGGGCGATGGTTCAGAGCCGCGAATGAATAGCTCGTGGCTGATTGCTCGGGCAAAAAGAATGTCAAACGCTGGAAGCGGCTCTTGGGCCATCTGAGCGGCCGTAAAAGTCGAGTATGATGGGTTCAAGCCTCTGAGAAACCAATGAGATTTATCAGAGTCATCAATAGAACGTCCGATGGCCGAGAGTTGATCACACAAGCCCTTGAAACAGCTGTCGTAATCGGAGATGGGCAGATCGCCTTGCTTGATCAAGAGGAGATCGTCTTTCAGGCTGAGTTTACGGGCTTTGGACCGATGGCTGTAAGCGCGAGATAGCGCGGACCAGACGTCATGCGACGTTGAACATCCGATAATGACGGCCATGGATTCCTCAGTGAGTGTAGAAACTAGAAATAACTTTATCAACCGATCGCGAGAGTACCACGTCGAGAAGGCGGGGTTTGGGGCCGCGGCAACGCCGGAAGCAGCAGCGAGAGAGCGAGGAGGGGCCGGAAGAGAACCGTCGACGTAGGGCATGAAATTTTGAGTAATGAGGAGGGGCTCGATCTGAGCGTGCCAAAGAAGATAGTTGGCAGAAGTAAGTTTGATGTTGACCATATGAATGATAGTCAAAAGCGGCAACGTCGGAAGATCACCATGATCAATAGGAGCAGCCATGGTGACGTGAAGGAGGGACGGCGGCTAGGGTTTTGGAGGAATTAGGGTTTTAGCCAGGATTTAGGTTGATACCATGTAGGGAAATATATTTCCTGTATTTCACTCAAGAAAATATGATGTACATACAAGTGTTTATATAGAAGAGAAAACAAATCTAAGGAAATCTATTCTAGATATGTACATTATACATAAAGATGTGAATATATATATGATATCCTAACATCTCCCTCTCTTTCTCTCAACTCTTTCTTCGTCTTAAATCATTTCTTGAAATGAGATTTCCCCACGCTATCACTGTCGCAAATCACTCAGCTCTTAAATCCCTCAAAAACTTAATTATCAACTTCGCAAATCTCATGCGACCAGCTCACAACACAGACGCTGCAAACGCGGTCGAAGACGATGAGTTCGATCCCTCTCCATCACTCGTGCTTCTTCCAGTTCACATAATGAGCAAATCCATCCATAGGGATAGTCTCCCAGTCGTTGAATACAAGAAAAGGAGTGATTGTGCAGTTTGTCTGAGTGAAATAGAAGCAGGCGACAGTGTGAGAGTGCTTGGCAACTGCGAGCATGCTTTCCATGCTGACTGCCTGGATTCTTGGGTGGATCACGGCCACGCCACCTGCACCCTCTGTCGAGCCGACCTCGTTTCCTCCTTATGTGGGAAAGATCCATGGAGATCCGAGCGAATGGTTTACTTGTTTGGAGAGGATTGCTTGATGGAGCACCTATCTTGATTCTTGAATCAGATAATAGTTTGTTTTCTGCATGGTGTTAATTTTAAAAAGGTAAGGATTTTTTTAATTTTTTTTTATCGGAATTTTTAAAATGAGTGTATTAGTATTGAAATTGATATCGATCGATGTTTATAATATAAACACAACATGGATATATAATGCAAACATCTAAATTTATAATGTCAAACATTACATCGTGATTCTTGAATATCTCAATATAATTATAGGAAATGAAAGTTACAAGAAAGTAAAATATCAATTTGAACTGCAACAAAAATATGAAATGTTGAGAGAAAAGTACCCCATCACTTGTATTCGAAAATTCCATCTTTTTCTTTGAATTAAGCAATAATCTTTTACGAATTGACAATAGTATTTTATGTTATATTTTGCTGTTTTAAAATTACTTCCAGCGTAATACTATATATTTTGGATTCAATCAAATGGAGGTAGTTTTGTATTATCGAGTATTATTTATCCTCTAGTCTGAATTAAATTAATGGATTTCTGTTACGACAAATTAATTATAAAAAAAAAATAAGTTGGAGCTCATCTCAAAGCAGATCCAAGCCCATCTACACATGCCCCATGTGCCAAGTTGAATTAAAGATATTTGCTAGTGGATGCCGAGCCACATAATTAGTGATGTCTAAATTATATGGTACCAAATTTTACGGTATAAAAAATTATGAAAAGTATTTTAAATATTCAAAAAAATTAAATATATTAGGAATATATTCAAAAAAATTAAATACATTTAAAAAATACTCAATTTTGACTTTTTGGGCATTCGAATTGATTTTTTCTTAATTACGAAAATATGATTATAGTTAAGATGATGAAATCATCACCAATATTTAAATTTAATATAAATTTAATATATATATATATGTATATAGAGAGAGAGATTCACTCAAGTGTTAAAATTAAAATTTGTGCTAAATAGGAATGAATCTCAACCATTGGATAGATAGCATCAATGGTTGAGATTAAAGCATCAAAGAAGAATTAAGCATAATTCTCGTTCGTGCTTAATTGTTTTATAAATCATGTTTAATTCGATTAAGCATGATTTATAAAGCAAAAAAACATAAAATCTGAAAAAATATTTTAATCTCAACCTTTGATTTTTTATAGATGAATGGTGTAAATTCATTCCTATTTAGTACAAACTAACTTTTAGTATGAGATTCACTCTCTATTAGGGATGTGCACGGTTTGGTTCGGCCAGTTTAAGGGGCAAAGTACGGACCAAAGCAATAGGTACGGTTTGAAGTTTTTACAAACCAAACCAGCCAAATAATTTTTTCAAACCAAACCGGTCAAACTATATTAAAACGGTTTGGTTCGGCCGGTTTAAACGGTTTAAAGATTATTCAACTAATAATATTGCAAACAATAAAATTTGTATATCAATTTTATTATTAAATATTAATAAAAGAATGATTCACAAAATAAAATTAATATAAATATATCTCACTTGTCATTAATTATAAATAGGACATAAGTAATAAATAAATAATGTTATGGTTGCAAGAAATAATGAAATATAAGTTAATTTATAGGGTTGCAATTCGAAAGAATATAAGCATCAGACAAATATATCAATATAATTGATATATTAGCTTTCTATCAAATAATATTATAACGCCCCCAACTGACCTTCCCTAATTTGAGGACGCGATACATTGGTGTTCAGGTTTTTCCAAACATTTTCTCATTTAAAAATCAGCGGAAGACTTACATAAATAAATGAACAATCAGAAATAGTATTTAAATTTCCAAAGCATCGAGTCTAGAATCTCACAAAAGTTAAACATCAGTTTACACAAAATTCTTTCAAACTAGGAATGAATAAACAGAGAGTGTAGCAGCAGTGTGTGTAACATTGTGGAGATATGCATATGAAGATGTATATCTCAGGATCTTTAAAATCTGAAAATCTTCACTTCGTCTGTTTACACCCTTTGTACTCCGATCCTCGCTGCTCAACCTGCGCGTTTTAGAAATAACACGAGGGGCTGAGTACTAATGTACCCAATGGAAAACATGCCCGAAAACATACATTTATATAAGGATGCTATGCAACTCACACAAATGTACACGGGATTTTGTTGAAAGAAACCGTGACATCCAAAACATTTTATTTGCACGTGCTATTTTACATGATATTATATTTGTTTACATTGTTGTAACTGAAAGTTGGCCGACTTCCAAGTTACGATGATCAGTTAGGAATGAATACACACTCAACCTACTGTCATCTAAGTGCACTAGTCTCATAATTTTCCTTTGAGACCCGATCGTTTATAACCACACCTGGATCCACAAACATGTGGGGGCTTTTCACCCCACTTCATAAATACGCGGTGGGGGGTTGTACACCCCACTTTACAATATGTGGGGGCTGTTCACCCCACTTCACAATTTGTGGGGGCTTTTCACCCCACTTCAAACTTAATGAGTTCTAGCACAACACAATCCTGGTTCTAAACTCATTAGTATAACTATCTGCCGATGAGAATCGACAGAGGACATATATAATAGCACAAAACATGCATAGCATCTCATTTAAAATAAAACATTTTAACACGTTTTGAAAAGAAAACCACGTTTTCATTTTATACTCAAATAGTTTCCCACCTGGTGTTAGGCTTCGAATATAGATGCTTTCCCGCTAATTGAGCTTAACTTCCTCAACTTCAAACTCCTACAACATTATCAGGACCAACTAATTAGGATAGACGATCTAGGACAACGGTAAACTCGACCAAATCTAAGTAACCAATTCATAACCGAACTCAAACCAAACATAATTTCCATGACTTCCTTCAATCCAAACCAACAATATCAACAACTCAACTACATTCCAATGCACGCTTTTACACCTAACATGCTTCTAAAATCATATTAATAACTCATGGATCGAACAAGGTTTGAAACGAATCAAGAAATGGATTAAAAACCGACAAATGGCGATGCGAGACTCACAGGTTCCGAACGGGATCACTCTGTCCCAAATGGAACAAGTTCTGTTTGTCCTCCTCTCGTCCCGCACAGAACGGCCTGTCCCGAATGAGATGCATTCGTCCCGTTCGGGATGCGTCGTCTTCCTCGCGCGCGTCGCTGGAAACAGAGCCTACAACTCGGTTTTTATCATGATTTAACCATCTGATTTCACATGCAATCATACCAATAAGATCCCTAGCTATCCTAGAACACGATTCAAGCCTTTAAACATGAAATAAACACAAGAAACAAAAGGTGGCAAAGAGCTCACCCGAAAACCTTCTCACGGCGGCGGAGTGCAATTCCGGTGACTAAACTTGAAGCACAAGGTATCAAACAACTCCCTATGACATGAGGAACATCAACCAAACACCAAAAACTCGATTAAACCCCGATTCAAGAAGTTCTATAATTCATAATCCAAAACCTTAACAAGTTCGACGGCCTACCTTCTCTCTTTGATATCTCCGTCGATACTCGTCCTCACGACGCCCACTTAAGCTCGAAACGAAGCTTGAAGGAAGATCTATCCGATGGTGGTGGTCGCTCGGTCTGGGGTGGCCGGAGTCGGCCGGAAAGTTGCCCGGGAATGGGGGCTGACGGGTTTGGGGGTTTAGGAATGGGGTAGCTCTTTCGCTCTCTAGCTTGGAGGTGGTATGTGCAAGAATGAGTGTAGTATTCCAATATATTTGCTCATAATATACTTTCCCCAAGTATATATGTATAAATATGTGTGTATATATATATATATATTCCAATATAAATTCCAATAATATATAACTCATAAATTAACCCACCTCATTTTAAATCTAATAAAACTTGATAATTTCATCCAATTTATATAAATAATTCCAAGCTTAATTTATGAAATTCGATTTCTCGATCGCGAATAAAATGAAATCGAAAGCTCTCAAATAATAATTGCTCAAAATTAAGGAGAATTTCTCTTTATTAAAACAATTAAGCAATACAAGAGCTTAATTACACTTGGGGTATTACATCCCCTCACCCTTATAAAAATTTCGTCCCGAAATTTAAAATACTTCGAAAAGCTCGGGATATTTCTCTTTCATCTTCTCTTCTAACTCCCAAGTCGCTTCTTCACACCCATGGTGACTCCATAGCACCTTTACGAGCGGAATCGACTTATTCCTTAGCTCCAGAATCTTACGGTCCAAAATCGCTTCTGGCCGTTCTTCATACTGCAAATCTGGGCTCAAAACTACTTCTTCTTGGCGAATCACATGTCTGGGATCATAAACGTACTTTCTCAATTGAGACACGTGAAACATACTATGCACGTTACCTATACTCGGGGGTAATGCTAACCTATATGCCACTGGACCAATGCGCTCTAGAATTTCATAGGGTCCCACATAGCGCGGACGCAGTTTGCCTTTCACTCCAAATCTCACTAGACCCTTGGAAGGTGAAACCTTGAGGATTACCTTATCCCCTACATCAAAATACAGCTCGGCCCTTCTCGAATCGGCATAGGACTTCTGCCTGCTCTGGGCTTCTCTGATTCTCTCTCAGATCTGACGAACTATTTCAATCATCTCGTTCACAGCGTCAGTTCCAATCAACTTTCTTTCTCCTACCTCATCCCAGTATAGAGGCGAACGACACTTTCTTCCATACAATGCTTCATAGGGAGCCATTCTGATTGTTGCCTGATAGCTATTATTGTAAGCAAATTCGATCAAAGGCAAAATCGGCTCCCAACTACCTCCTCAATCCAAAACTACCGTCCTCAACATGTCTTCGAGAGTTTGAATGGTCCTCTCAGATTGACCATCGGATTGAGGGTGAAACGCCATGCTGAAATTCAGGCGAGTCCCCAACTCCTGTTGTAAGCTCATCCATAAACAAGATGTGAACTTTGCATCTCTGTCAGACGTAATAGATTTCGGCACTCCGTGCAGTCTGACGATCTCTCGGACATATATTTGAGCCAACTTATCTGATCCATAGTTTACTCTGATCGGCAAAAATTGAGCACTCTTCGTCAGACGATCCACTATGACCCATATCACCGTATTTCCTTTCTGTGACTTTGGCAACCCCTTCACAAAGTCCATGGTGATGTGTTCCCATTTCTATTCAGGGATGTCTAACGGCTGCAACTTCCCGTACGGCCGTTGATGTAACGCATTAACTTGCTGACATGACAGACATTTTTCTACATACAGGGCTACATCCTTTTTCAAACCATCCCACCAGTACTTTGTCTTTAGATCTTGATACATTTTAGTACTTCCTGGGTGAGCGGTATACGGCGTATCATGAGCCTCACTCAAAATTTCGTTCCTCAACTCCTCGCTGTTTGGCACTAAAATTCTGTCTCTGAACAGTAAAGCACTATCAGATGCCTCTCGATACTCTCACACCGGCTTAACTTTCAATTTCTGGCGCAACTTCTCAATTTTTGCGTCTCCTCTTTGTGCCTCTATAATTCTTTCTCTCAGATCTGGCACCACGGTCAAAGCTGCTACTTCACACTTCTTCCTTTCCGAAGGCGATATTAATTCTAGACGAAGTTTCTCGAACTCTCTGATTCATCTGCCTTCTCTTGTAAGCATACAGCCTAACTGCGCTTCTCCTTTCCAGCTCAAGGCATCGGCTACTGAATTTGCCTTGCCTGGGTGATAGTTTATCATTAAATCGTAATCATTTATGAGTTTCAACCATCTCCTCTGCCTCATATTTAAATTCTTTTGTTCGGAGAAGTACTTCAAACTTTTATGATCAGTGAAGATGGCGCACTTCACCCCATAGAGATGGTGTCTCCAAATCTTTAACACATGGATTACAGCCACTAACTCCAAATCATGAGTCGGACAATTCACTTCATGCGGTCTTAATTGCCTCGATGCATAAGCTATCACCTTTCCATCTTGCATCAACACACAACCTAGCCCATTCTTAGATGCATCGGTGTAAACCTCAAAATTTTTATCCGATTCAGGCACTGCTAGGATAGGTGTGGTCGTCAACAACTGTTTCAGCTTCTGAAAATTCTCTTCGCATTCCTCTGTCCATACAAACTTCACACCTGATCACTGTAATTTCTACAGATTAATTATAGAAATAGTGGCAAATAAATTTGTAAACCCTAAGGTTATCTATCCAGGGGAATGAAATAACGAATAATCCTAAATACTAAGTCAAGCGTTCTTGAAAACACTGGTTAGGAAAATCAGATAAAAAGTTTTGTTGTTTTGGAAATCGCAGTACTTGCTAATGAAAATTAAACAGGAAATTGAAAATCTTTTTAAGTCAAATAAGAGAAGCACAGATTCCAGGGATATCTACCTATCAAGTATGACATGTATGAATGAATCGATTAATTCCCAATTTTAATTCCTCTTCGTAGTGAAACATCAGAAAGGTATTACGAACTTCTTTGTTGGACAATTCGTAAAGTGGATTAATCAATTACCTATCTCCGCTCGGTCTCAAGATAAATTAATTAAGTCCAAAGATCTACAGATTTATCCCTACAATCAATCTTCTTCAGTTACGACAAGAAATCAGATTATATTGTGAAAATCTCTTTCCATTGAAAACTATCACAGTTACGTCTCAAGTAATCAACTAGATAATCCTAAGATGTGGCCAGCAAATTAAGATTATGAATAAGCACAGATTTCACAAACTACGAAGGGAAAGGGAAAATAATTCAATTAATCAAACATGCATACATTGATAATTCGAAACCCTAGAATCTGAGGAAGAGATTAGTTACACATATTCAGAGGAATATTCATCATAGAAAAATACAACCTGAATTGCATAGAAAATTGTATCTGAATGTCTTCCCACAAACTTCTGTCTTCAAACATAAACTCTAAAACTCTTTAAATCTCTCAAAATCTGAAATCTGGAATGAAAACATATAAAAGCATACCTAAAACTCGATTTTACAAGGCTATTTATAGAGGTAGAGGTGTATCATATCAAATCTAGGACTAAAGATATGCATTAATCTCCAAATCAGATCCAGATTAGGTTTCCCGCTTTCGCGTCGACCGTGGCTATATGGCGTCGATCGCTGGCTCCTGGACATCTTCGTTGATCGACGAGCATTGGCAGCGATCGACGCGGCCTTTGCTTCATTGATCTTCTTCGTCGAGCGCTTGACTCCTTTTTGCCTCGTCTGCGCGGTCTCACGGTTTTGGCCATAACTTCCTCATCCGAACTCCGATCGACCCGATTCCAGTTGCGTTGGAGAGCTAACTCAAAGCATCATCTATTGCCATGCGCCAATAGCCCGAATTCCTATTGTGGAAAAACTCTTCACTGCTACTCTTACACGTCACTGCTTCCGGAACGGTTTTCTCGTGAGTTTAGGCCTAAAAACCTGCATAAACATCAAAACACACCTAAAACCACCTAATATTGATATCATGCATAAAATATATATATAAACTCAATAAAACTACATAAATTAGTATAAAAATAATATAGATAAGTGAGTGAAATAACGAGCTTATCAACACCCTTCTGAAGCAACTGCGTCATCGGCTTCGCAATTTTTGAGAAGCCCTCGATGAATCTTCTGTAATAACCTGCCAAACTAAGGAAACTGCGAATCTCATTCGGCGTCGTTGTTGATTTCCAGTCTATCACCGTCTGAATCTTGCCTGGATCCACTTTCATTCCATCAGCAGAAACAATGTGACCCAAGAATGTCACTTCTCTCAACCAGAATTCACAGTTGTTGAACTTGGCATACAGCTTCTCATCCCTTAAGGTCTGTAACACCGTTCTCAGATGTTGCTCGTGTTCTACTTCGCTCTTCGAGTATATCAGAATGTCATCGATACATACCAAAACGAAGTTATCGAGATATGGATGAAATACTCGATTCATCAAATCCATGAACACTGCCGGAGCATTTGTGAGTCCAAACGGCATTACTACAAACTCATAATGACCATATCTGGTTCTGAATGCTGTCTTCGGGATGTCTTCCTTCCTGATCTTCAACTGATGATACCCCGATCGAAGATCGATCTTAGAAAATACTTTTGCTCCCTTGAGCTGATCAAATAGATCATCGATCCTTGGTAACGGGTATCGATTCTTCAGTGTCAGCTTATTCAACTCCCGGTAATCAATGCACATACGCATCGACCCATCTTTCTTCTTCACAAAAAGAACTGGTGCTCCCCACGGTGACAAGCTCGGTCGAATATACCCCATGTCCAACAGCTCCTGTAGTTGGACCTTCAACTCTTGCAACTCTTTCGGGGCCATACGGTACGACGCTTTGGAAATTGGTGCTGCTCCCGGTTCTAGGTCAATGGTGAATTCCACCTGCCTATCTGGCGGCAACCCTGGTAACTCCTTCGGAAACACATCTTCGAACTCCCTCACTATAGGCACATCTTGAATCATTAGCTCTGGCTTCTCCTCTCCCTCAAAATACACTAAAAAGGCTTGATTCTCTGCCTTACGAAACAACTTCATTGCTTGAATTGCTGAAATCACAGGCACTCTCTGCCTCCTTCTGAACCCATACACAAACGACTCTTCATTCCCTTGCTGCGGGATAATCACTCTCCTCTCGCGACATAAGATCGTCGCCTTATTCTCTGACAGCCAATCCATTCCTAGGATCACATCCACATCTTGAATATCCAACACATTCAACTCTGCTACTCGAATCTCGTTCCCATTTAACTTGATTTTCAAGTCTCGGCATACTAGGGTAGAAATAGTGGTTTCTCCTAAAGGTATAGCTACGTTCAAGTCTTGACTATTCCTTTCTACCTTAAGTTCTAGTGCCTCAACACATGCAGATGAGATGAAAGTATGCGATGCTCCAGTATCAAATAATACCATAACAGGTATATCATTAATGCATCCCATACCTGCAAGATTTCCCTCGTTGCGATTGCCGTCCAAGGCATATGCTCTAGCCCTCTGATAAGTTCATTATTTCACTCACTTATCTATATTATTTTTATACTATTTTATGTAGATTTATTGAGTTTATATATATATTTTATGCATGATGTCAATATTAGGTGGTTTTAGGTGTGTTTTGATGTTTATGCAGGTTTTTAGGCCTAAACTCACGAGAAAACCGTTCCGGAAGCAGTGACGTGTAAGAGTAGCAATGAAGAGTTCTTCCATGAGAGGAATTCGAGCTATTGGTTCATGGCAATGGATGATGCTTTGAGTTAGCTCTCCAACGCAACTGGAATCGGGTCAATCGGAGTTCGGAAGAGGAAGTTATGGCCAAAACCGTGAGACCGCGCAGACGAGGCACAGTGCTCGACGAAGGGAAAAGGAGATCGACGGAAGCAAAGGCCGCGCCGATCGCTGCCATTGCTCGTCGATCGACAAGGATGTTCCAGGCCCAGCGATCGACGCCAGATTGCCACGGTCGACGCGCATGCGGGAAACCTAATCCGGATCTGATTTGGAGATTAATGCATATCTAGCCCTAGATTTGATATGATACACCTCCACCTCTATATATATATCCTTATAATTTTGATTTTTAAGTGTGCTTCATTCTAGATTTCAGATTTTGAGAGATTCCAAGAGTTTTTAGAGTTTTATGTTTGAAGACAAGTTCCTGCGGGAAGATTTACGGATTCCAGTTTTTATGCAATTCAGGTTGTATTTTTCTATGATGAATATTACCATGAATATGTGTAACTAAATCCTTTCTCAGATTCTAGGGTTTCGAACTATCAATGTATACATGTTTGATTAATTGAATTATTTTCCCTTTCCCTTCGTAGTTTGTGAAATCTGTGCTTATTCATAATCTTGATTTGTTGGCCACATCTTAGAATTATCTAGTTGATTACTTGAGACGTAACTGTGATAGTTTTCAATCGAAAGAGATTTTCACAATATAATCTGATTTCTTGTCGTAACTGAAGGAGATTGATTGTAGGAATAAATCTGTAGATCTTTGGAGTTAGTTAATTTATCTTGAGACCGAGCGGAGATAGGTAATTAATTAATCTACTTTACGAATTGTCCAACAAAGAAGTTCGTAATACTTTTCTGATGTTTCACTACGAAGAGGAATTAAAATTGGGAATTAATCGATTCATTCATACATGTCATACTTGATAAGTAGATATCCCTGGAATCTGTGCTTCTCTTATTTGACTTCAAAAGCTTTTTAGTTACCTGATTAATTTTCATTAGCTAGTATTGCGATTTTCAAAACAACCAAAACTTTTTAATTGATTTTCCTGACCAGTATTTTGAGAACTTATGATTTAGTACTTAAGGTTTTTCGTTGCTTCATTCCCCTGGATCGATAACTTTAGGGTTTACAAATTTATTTGCCACTATTTCTATAATTAATCTGTAGAAATTACAGTGATCAAATTGGCGCCGTTGCCGGGGAGTGAACAAAATTAATCTTACTATTAAGTCTGTGATTGAAATACTGATTTAGGCTGTAATTTTTTTGTACGTTTCTCTGAATTTTCGTATTTTCTGAAATTTTTCTCGCTTTTTTCGTATTCCACGTCGATCGATGCTTCATCTCATCGATCGATGAAGTTGTTTTCCTTCCGTCGATCGACGCCTCATCTCGTCGATCGACGAAGTTTTCCTTTTTCAGAATTTCAGTTGTTTATTTTAGTTCGTCCAGTTTATTTTCCAGTTTTACCTCACTACCTCCTTTGCTGTACAGGTAGTGCATGAGTACAAGAGCCAGAGGAAAGGACCCGCTTTATTACTACCCGGACATTGAAGCCACTTGCAGAAAGATCCGAAGGAGTAAGCGTGCTCAGGAAAGCTCAAATAATCACACAATGGAAGATAACGTACCACCGCCTCCACCAGTGCTAACTATAGAGGAGCAGGCTGTGCTTCTCCAAGAAGTCCAAGCTATGAGGGCGCAAATCCAACAATATCATCTGGAAAGAGACCTCGAGAGGAACAATCCGAATGGAAGGGATCTTCGCCATAACCCACTGTTTCATGACAATCCCGACAGTGAAGAGGAAGACAACCAGGATCCTCCAGAGGAGTCTGACGATGAGGAAGAAGAGGAGGCCATGCAGAGCCGGTATAAACCTCGGTTCAGGGAGACAGACTTCAGGATTGGCATCAATGCCAACAATTTTGAGCTGAAGACCGGATTGGTGCAGATGGTGAAACAAAATCAATTCGGAGGAAGGGCTACTGAGGACCCCTATGCGCATTTGGATAAGTTCCTTATGCTCTGCAACACTGTCAAGATCAGAGGAGTCAGCAAGAGTGCCATCCGAATGCGTCTGTTCGCATTCTCTCTGAAGGATAAGGCACAGTCATGGTTCACCGCACTGGACAAAGGAAGCATAGGCACATGGACTGAATTGAGGAATGAGTTCCTCGAAAACTTCTTCCCCCCGAATGTCATCAGGCAGAGAAGGAAAGAAATCATCAGATTCGCTCAAAGGCCAGACGAGAGCTTCAGTGAGACATGGGACCGATTCAAAGAGCTACTGAGATCTTGCCCCGGACATGGTTTTCCGCCAGGAGAGCAGGCAGAAGCATTCTATGAAGGGCTCAATGATAAGACAGCCAAGTTGGTGGACACCACACTAGGAGACACAATCATGATGAAAAGTGGAAAGAAAGCCATGGAGTTCTTCCAAAAGATGGCCAACAACACTCAACGGTGGTCCTCAAGCCGAACTCGGCCTGTGATGGTGGTCGAGAAGGAGAAAGTGGTGGAGAAAGTTGCCGAACAACCTGATTTGGCAGCCGAGCTGAAAAAGCTTAGGGAAGATTTCGCTGCACTGAAGCAGGAAAAGACAGTTGCTGTAGTAGAGCCAGTGCAAGCTCCGTCTGAGGGGGATTGTGCCACTGTAAATTTCATTCAAAGGGGCGGTTATCAAGACAACTACCGAGGAGGATACCAGCAACAAAATCAGCAGAATAACCAGCCCTATACCTACAATCATGTGAGGAACCATCCTGGATTTTCCTACGCGAACCCCCAAGCTGCAGAGCAACCACCACCAGGATTTGACGTACAAGAAGGAGCAATAGTGGAGAAGAAGAAGCCAAATCTCGAGGAGATTTTGGCCAAGTTCATAGAAGGCTCTACTGATACTGTAGCCAAGTTGAAGCAAGAAATTGCAGCCGTGGATACTAAAGTGGACCAGGTGCAGAAGCATGTACAAATCATAGAAACCCAGGTCAGCCAGATCGCCGATGCCCTCGGAGCCTAGCACAAACCGGGGCAACTTCCGAGCAACACTCAGATGAACCCCAAGAACCAGAATCAGAGGAACCAGGTGAATGCCATCACACTGAGAGGGGGAAAATCATATGAAGGGCCCAAGCAAGCAGGGACAGACACTAGAGATGAAGGAGAAGCCGAGAAAGAAGAAGAAGTCATCACAGGCGAAGCCCCGTCGATCGACGATGCTTCCCCGTCGATCGACGAGGAATCAAAACTTCCGTCGACCGAGGCTGAAACTCGTCGATCGACGGCCGCCCCTGCTCTGCCAATGTATAAGCCTCCCTTGCCATATCCGCAGCGGTTTTCCAAAGCAAAGATGAACGAGAAGTATGCACGCTTTCTTGAGAACATGAAGAAAGTAAACATCAACATTCCGCTGATTGAGGCACTACGAGAGATACCGGGGTATTTGAAGTTTCTGAAGGAGATGGTCTCTCAGAAAAGACCCTTCATGGAGCACGAGAGGGTCAATTTGTTCGAAGAATGCAGTGCGATTATTCAGAAGAAGATGCCGCTGAAGAGAGAAGACCCGGGATCCTTCATGATCCCTTGTGTCATTGGAGGAGAGACCTTTGGGAAGGTCCTTTGCGATTCCGGCGCATCCATCAACTTAATGCCGCTGTCAATCTTCAAGCGGTTGAAGATCGGAAGCATCAAGCCCACAACAATCTCACTTCAGATGGATGATCGATCAGTCACTTACCCGAAAGGCATTGTGGAAGACGTACTTGTGAAGGTGAAAGACTTCATCATTCCAGCAGACTTCGTGGTACTTGACATGGAGGAAGACCACAACATCCCGCTTATCTTGGGGAGATCTTTCTTGAAGACTGCTGGAGCATTGATTGACATTCGAGACGGCAAACTGACGTTCCGAGTTAATGACGATTCAGTCACCGTCCCCATCTACAAAGCAGTGCAGAAGCGTAATGAAGGGAGCTACCCGGAAGAGTGTCACATGATCAATTGTTCAAATTCAGTGATTTTCTCTCCCTTTTCTTCTCTTAAAATTGATCCGGATTTTCTGGAGAACCGCTTACTACACTCTTTGTGTTTGTCTTCAGATTTGGATAAGGAGGACGATGAGCTTGTGGATCGGGTGATGAAGCTGGATGTACCCGAGGGATTAACACATGAAAAAGAGAACAAACGGGAGCAATTTCCAAGCAGACGCAGCCAGAAAATGAAGGGAAAATGTGGAAAAGCAACCACGTCGATCGACGCAAGAGCCACGTCGATCGACGCAGCATTGGGAGCCACATCGATCGATGATACAATCTCGTCGATCGACGCACGACGGAAGACAGAGATGGAGTTTTCATCAGCGCGACGTAGAAAAGGGATTGCGGCAGTTTCACCAATGTCAACCGATGCAAATCGGGGAAAGCTGCAATCTAACTCTGATCCGCTGGTTCTGAAACTCAAGATGCTTCCGGCACACCTCAGGTATGGCAAGTTGAAAAAATTACTACGAGTTCTACGGAAGTACAAGTCCGCCATTGGGGGGACATTGAGAGACATCAAGGGGATCAGCCCCTCATTTTGCACACACAAGGTCCTTCTGGAAAAAGACACCAAGAAATGGGGGATGCAAGTTATCAAGAACAAAGATGGAAAGGAGGTCGCGAAAGGACCTGCCTGGACCCGACCTCCCTGATGGTGATTGAAGACTCCGGGGGATAAAAAAGTTGATGTCTGAGATCAACTACCAGGTATCGTTCCCTCTTTTGTCTGATTTTCAAACTTATTCCACTCTTCGAGTTGGAAATAAGTTTGGGGGGATGTGGACAAGAGATGGAACGTCATATCTTTTATTTATTATGCTTTCTGTCTTTAAATTTTTCGGCTTTTGTTTTTAATTTTTCGTATTTTTAAGCTATTTTGTGGGGAAATTTTTTGAGTTTTGAGATAACCTGAACGAGATTGTAAGATTAGAATTGATTGAAGGTTGAGTATTGAATTGATTGAGATTGTGGTTAGATGCCTATGAATGTAGAATACCGCATGATAGGACTGATTTGACACTTATACTTGCATGATGATTGAGCTGATTTGAAATTGACTGTGGAAGAAAATTTTTAAACCCTTGTGTGAGAATTTGAGCCTTTATTTCGTTTAATGTGAGATTCACATATGTGTTTTGATTTCTCTAGAACTTGCCTATTTTCTGTGTTGAGACTGCATAGTGTGCACAAGTTTAGGAAATGATATTAGGCCATCTTTGTTAACCCAATATCCTAAACTCTGTCCCTTCACAATAAAATTTTCCCTAGTTAGCCATTTTGAGCCTGTACAGTTTTTCTTTCCTTGTCTATGAGATTAAGAAAAGTATTGTCTCACTCGTGTCTTGAGTTGTGGTATATATGGGGATTGATTAGTGAATTGGTGATAAGATTTGATAAATTAGTGGTGAAAAGATATGTGAAAAAGAAGCTCAAAGAAATAATTAGAATTCTCATAAGCTCTCTGAAAAGAAAAGAATGCAAAATTATCGAAAAGAGCATAAGAGATTCAAAATGAGCTAGAAAAAAAAAATTATATTGTGAGTTTGTTGATGTATATGAGGAGATAAGATGGATGATGATAGATGGTGGTTGGAGATGTTGAGAGTCATGAACTCAATTGATTTAGTCACTTGGCCATATTTCCCTACCTTATCAGAAAAAACCTACGTTACAACCTTTCGAAAGTCCTTTTTGATTCTAGACTTGTGTGCACATTCTAGCAGTGGAGATATTAGAAAATTTGCAAGCCTATGGTATAAATTTCTTCATACATGTTGTTGAGTGCTTTCATCTTTACCTTAAACACTTGAGAGTTGAGCGATACACTTCCTGTGAGTTCTTCCACGGTTGATGAATTTTCTGTCTCTTTCAAATTGCTTGTGGGTAGTGGATTCTTGGTTCTCGACTGTAATGAATCTTGTGAGGCATTGCACTTTAACCACATAATCTTTTGATTTCTTTCTTGCCTATTGATTGAGGATAATAAAACGTTCAAGTTTGGGGGATTTGATAAGTTCATTATTTCACTCACTTATCTATATTATTTTTATACTATTTTATGTAGATTTATTGAGTTTATATATATATTTTATGCATGATGTCAATATTAGGTGGTTTTAGGTGTGTTTTGATGTTTATGCAGGTTTTTAGGCCTAAACTCACGAGAAAACCGTTCCGGAAGCAGTGATGTGTAAGAGTAGCAATGAAGAGTTCTTCCATGAGAGGAATTCGAGCTATTGGTGCATGGAAATGGATGATGCTTTGAGTTAGCTCTCCAACGCAACTAGAATCGGGTCAATCGGAGTTCGGAAGAGGAAGTTATGGCCAAAACCGTGAGACCGCGCAGACGAGGCACAGTGCTCGATGAAGGGAAAAGGAGATCGACGGAAGCAAAGGCTGCGTCGATTGCTGCCATTTCTCATCGATCGACGAGGATGTTCCAGGCCCAGCGATCGATGCCAGATTGCCACGGTCGACGTGCATGCGGGAAACCTAATCCGGATCTGATTTGGAGATTAATGCATATCTAGCCCTAGATTTGATATGATACACCTCCACCTCTATATATATATCCTTATAATTTCGATTTTTAAGTGTGCTTCATTCTAGATTTCAGATTTTGAGAGATTCCAAGAGTTTTTAGAGTTTTATGTTTGAAGACAAGTTCCTGCGGGATGATTTACGAATTCCAGTTTTTATGCAATTCAGGTTGTATTTTTCTATGATGAATATTACCATGAATATGTGTAACTAAATCCTTTCTCAGATTCTAGGGTTTCGAACTATCGATGTATACATGTTTGATTAATTGAATTATTTTCCCTTTCCCTTCGTAGTTTGTGAAATCTGTGCTTATTCATAATCTTGATTTGTTGGCCACATCTTAGGATTATCTAGTTGATTACTTGAGACGTAACTGTGATAGTTTTCAATCGAAAGAGATTTTCACAATATAATCTGATTTCTTGTCGTAACTGAAGGAGATTGATTGTAGGAATAAATCTGTAGATCTTTGGAGTTAGTTAATTTATCTTGAGACCGAGCGGAGATAGGTAATTAATTAATCTACTTTACGAATTGTCCAACAAAGAAGATCGTAATACTTTTCTGATGTTTCACTACGAAGAGGAATTAAAATTGGGAATTAATCGATTCATTCATACATGTCATACTTGATAGGTAGATATCCCTGGAATCTGTGCTTCTCTTATTTGACTTCAAAAGCTTTTTAATTACCTGTTTAATTTTCATTAGCTAGTATTGCGATTTTCAAAACAACCAAAACTTTTTAATTGATTTTCCTGACCAGTATTTTGAGAACTTATGATTTAGTACTTAAGGTTTTTCGTTGCTTCATTCCCCTGGATCGATAACTTTAGGGTTTACAAATTTATTTGCCACTATTTCTATAATTAATCTGTAGAAATTACAGTGATCACCCTCCTTGGCTGCTCATCTCCACCTTGTTGATTCCCTTCTTGGTTCCTCGGTGGCGCCTGGTTACCCTGCCGGCCTCCTCCTCGACTTCCAACATTGTCCCGCCATGGCTGACAATTGCCTCTGATCGCCCTCAGCTGTTGATTCACAGGCCTCTGGAAGTTCTGGCGATTCCCACCTCCTGCCTGTGGGGTCGGACAGTGGTTGGCATAATGTCCTTGGCCTCCGCATTTGAAGCATCTCACTGCATTCCGCTGGCAGTCCCCAGTGTGTCTTCTACCACACCTCTTACAGTTCTGCTATCCTGCCTCCCTCTGATCACGCCTTGGGGCCATCTGAGGGTTGTTCCTCTGATTGTACTGATTATCGTACCTCCCTTTAATGTTCTGATGGCTGCCCTAATCTTGGCGCTTCTGGCTGCCTTGACCTTGCACAAACTACCTTGGCGGCTCTTCCCACTTCCTCTTCGGGATAGGGGATGGGGCTCGCACTTCCTGTAGGGTTTTTCCGTGAACTGAATCACAAAAACCAGTTGAACCGGATTGATTTATGGATATTGTGCACAATTAAATTTACAATAAAACCTAGCATGCTCCTATAAATTTAATTCTCAGAATTGTGGATTGAGGAATTGTCGTTATTCCGTAGAGTCTGATCCGATCTTTCGCGTTTGAATATCCAATTCCAATTCAACCACGCGATTCGATTTAATCTGCGGAAACAGAAATTAGAGATCTAATTTCTAAATTAAATCAAAAACAAAAGAGAAGAAGAGAGAATTCTGTTCTCCAGATTAGATCTTCAGGGTTGTGACCCAATGTTGTTCAGATCTGCTACTGGTGAGGATTCCATGGATCTGTGTTGTAGGCCGGAGCAGAAAAATCCTTCTCCTCCCCACTACAGGCGCCGCCCACCTCTCTCTCTACTCTAGTGTTTTGACTAATTTGAATAATCACACAAGTGGCTAGGGTTTCCAAGAGAGAGTGGTCTATTTATAGACCCAGGGTTTTATCCCTAATGGGCTACTAGGCCCTTTTTCAGCATATTTAATTGGGCCAGTCCTGGGACGTAATGCAAATAATAAAGTGGGCCTATAATTAATTAATTCCCATGTCCACAACCCAGGACATAATTAATTAATTAATATTAATTCTTTTTCACCACAGAATTAATACTGACCTACCCCTTTATTACCACGTTATGAGAACGGGCTGCATTAATTGAGAATCCCCATATTTAAGGTTACCGAACATCCATTAATTAATCGGAGCTTCTGCAAGATCTAACTACAATTAATTAATACTCCCTCCGTCCCACCTCAATTGTCTCACTTTCCTTTTTCGTCCGTCCCACCTCAATTGTCCCATTACTTAAAAAGGCAACTTTTTCACACTCAACAATAAAATATTAATTCCACTCAACTTACTTTACACTCACACTCCTTGGTTATTGTGCCCAAAGTCACTGGGACAATTCAGCCGGGACGGAGGGAGTATCTTATTATTCCTGAGCAGTACCACTCAATCCTTATCACTCGTGCCTGAACTTAATCAGCCTGCAGGACTTTGGCATGATGAATGTCATTGAGCTCCTCAGGGAATGTCCCATCCTATTACTCGGATATGGTTACCTAAACCCAGTCTCAGGCGGTACTACACGAAATGCTGTTACCCAAGATGCGGATATACGAGCACGTTACTTAGGCTCTCCACCATGGCAAGTCAAAGCAACAGTCAACCCGTGCAAACCCCTGAACCTTCGTTAGGGTTTGGACTCAATCAATATAACGAGATCTTGTATTCGCTGATGTCAGACAGACGAGTACATCTCACTGCGGTCCATCAATATGCCACCCCTACGTACCAGCATGTCAAGTAACCAAGACAGACTACTTATTCCGATAATGCCGCAGCCATTCGGACAGACGTATCCTCATACGCTGTCTCGGCTGTGATCAGGTTTATGTCTCACCAGGTCAAGTGATCATACTGTCTTCTGCGATCTACAACACGCCGTATGATCGTCCCTATTGGTGAGACAAGAGGATGCCATTGTTACATACATGTAAGATTGTTAACAGATAGGAGAAATAAACCATCGTATACTCATTATAATAAATGCTTTCAGTATACAAAACCCATCAATCTCCCAGCATAACTAAGCTATTACAGAGTATACAGTCTGTCTATCTTGCCTGCTATCTCTTTAACCACTGTCAGTGGTCGGCATCCACCTCAGACCCAGCTCACGAATATGTCTTTCGTAAAATTTCTGCGGCAAGCTCTTTGTAAATGGATCAGCAAGGTTGTCATTAGTGTCAATCTTCTTGATCAGCACATCACCTCTCGATACGATTTCTCGTATGATATGGTACTTTCTCTCTATGTGTTTGCTTGCCCTGTAAGACCGCGGTTCCTTTGAGTTTGCCACTGCACCAGAGTTATCACAATAAATTGTGATGCTCCTCGGCAAACTCGGGATCACGCCCAACTCTAAAAGGTAGTCCCTGAGCCATACCCCCTCTTTCGCGGCGTCGAAGGCGGCGACATACTCCGTCTCCATGGTGGAGTCAGCGATGCATTTCTGCTTTGAGCTCCTCCAAGATACAGCTCCACCTCCCAGGGTAAACACATATCCTGAGGTTGATTTCTTCTCATCCTGGTCCCCTTGGAAATCCGAGTCTGTATAACCCACAGGGCACAAATCCTCACTTTGATAAACTAGGCAGTAATTCCCAGTTCTCTTCAAATACTTGAGGATGAGCTTTACAGCAGTCCAGTGCGCCTGTCCAGGGTTAGACTGATATCTTGCTACCATGCCGATGGCATAACAGATATCTGGCCTAGTACACAGCATCGCATACATGAGGCTACCCACCGCCGAAGCATATGGTACAAGACTCATCTCATCTTTCTCCCGCTGTGTCTGAGGACACTGCCCACTAGAAAGATGAACGCCATGTCTAAAAGGTAACAAACCTTTCTTGGCGAGTTGCATGTTGAACCAGACTATCACAGTATCCACATAGGATGCCTGGGATAAGCTCAACATTTTTCTCTTACGATCTCGTAAGACCTTAATTCCAAGAATGTAGCCAGCTTCTCCCAAATCCTTCATTTGGAACTGTTCGGATAACCAAACATTGATTTCCAACATCACTCCCTCGTTGTTTCCAAACAGGAGTATGTCATCAACGTATAGTACAAGGAAAACCAGGCTCCCACTGACACAAAGTCGGTAAACACAACTTTCGTTTTCCAACTGTGCAAATCCATAAGATTTAATCACATCATTGAAACATAAGTTCCATGACCTTGAAGCTTGCTTAAGTCCATACAAGGACTTCCTAAGCTTCCAGACAAGATGTTCTTTGCCCTTGCGTATGTAGCCCTCGGGTTGCTGCATATAGATGTCCCTACCTTCTTCAAGATAACCGTTTAGAAAAGCAGTTTCGACATCCATCTGCCAGATCTCAAGGTCCATATGCGCAGCTATGGCAAGGAGTATCCGGATGGATTTTAGCATGGCTACGGGTGAAAATATTTCGTCATAGTCAATGCCCTCTTTTTTACTATAACCCTTTGCCACCAGCCTGGCTTTAAAAGCTGTGATCTTTCCATCCGCCTGATAAGTTCATATTTATACTCACTTATCTATATTTTTCTCCATTGTTTCAAGTGCTTTATGTTATGTTTTTACTTATTTTTGTGCATGAGTCTACTTTAGAGGGTGTTATGCCTTTGATGGGTGATTTTTGTAGGTTTTAGGCCAAATTCATTGGAAATCCGTACCGAAAGCAGATGATGTTCAAAGGAACAGTCACGACTTCTTCCACAGATGGAATCTGAGCTAATGGAGCATAGAATTTGAAATATCTTTGAGTTAACTTTCCAACGCAACTGGAATCGGGTCAATCGGAGTTCGGGAGAGGAAGTTATGGCCAAAACCGTGAGACTGCGCAGTCAAATATTTCTGTGTCGAGAGACAGGATTTGTGTCGACCAAAACAGAGGTCAAAGCATTCCTGTCGATCGAAATTTTCCCTGTCGATCGAAACAGAGGTCAAAGTTGCAGAAACGTCACAAATTCAGCCCGGATTTTGATCTTGAAGGTTGTGTCGATCGACACAGATGTCCGAGAAGGCTATTTTTGGCCGTTTTTGCTATTTTTTCCCAATACTCAAATTAGGTCTTTTTCCCCCTCTATAAATATGAACTCTTAGGCACGAATTTCATACATCTTTTATGCCTTATTGCACTTTAAATAATTGAGCTTTTGGAGTTTTTACAAGACATTCAAGGTTTCTCTTTATTTGTAAGTTCTTTAATAATATGTTTGCTTTAATTCTAGTCATGTTTTGTGGCTAGAACCCTAAACAGGTTCTAGGGTTATGATTTCTTTTCTGATGCATGTTTAATTGATATCAACTCTTCAAGAATGGATTAATTCTCTGATTTAATTTTATAATCTAGATTAAAAGAAGAACCGAGAGGTGAATTGAGATCTAGGTTTAGAGTTAATAATTGATGGATCGAGAGATGAAAATTATTAATAGGAAGAGAGAATTAATTGTGTTTGTTTTCTGTCTCAAAAGGAAGAAACCTACATAGGAATAATTAGATAATTATGAGATTAATTAATTTGGTGTTCTTGAGACCGAGAGGAGATAGTCACTAATTAATAATCTAGGATTTAATTGCCTGACCAAGGAATTTAATCCACAAAAATCTATGTTCTCCTCATTGTTGAGTTGATTGATATTTATATGTTGATGATTAGGATATCTGCCCTAGGATCTGTGTTTCTCTTTATTGTTTCCAAAACTCTTTACTTTCTAGCAATTGTTATTTTCAAATTCACCAACAAAAACTCTTCTAAATATTGGTTAACTCAAACAGCGAATTGATAAACTGTGTCCAGTACATGAGATAATTTCATCGCACTATCCCTGTGGGTTCGACATTCCTTTGGGTCTATAAATTTATTTGCTGCTGTATTTTACAATCGATCAAATTGGCGCCGTTGCCGAGGATAGTCAAATTTTATCTTGTTATTGGATTGTTTTGATATTTTTTGGATTGAGTTTTTAATTTCTGTTCGCGTGCGTGTGTGTGAAATTTTCGCTTCTGTTTTGATCGACAGAGCTTCTGTCGATCGACACAGAGCATCCGTGTCGATCGACAGCCTCCCTGTCGGTCGACACAGAGACTGATTCCCAGTTTTCTGTTTTCTCTTCAGGTGCATGAACACAAGAGCTCGGGGGAAGAATCTTGAAGCCTTCGATCCAGAAATTGAAGCCACCTGTAGGAGAAACAAAAGCAAAGGAAAGAGCAAGGAAAGAGAGCCTGAGATGGAGCAACCACCAGAAGCACAGCTCCAAAACATGACTCCTGAGGAACAAAGACAATTCATGAATGAGGTCCGACAACTCAGGGATCAACTCCAAGCTGCACAGATCATTCAAGCAGAGCAGGCTGCCAGACTGGCAGCCCTGGCCAATGAAGGAAACCACGAAAGAAGAATTGTGGTGCCCCAAAGATCTATACATGATCGCTTCCTGCCACAGCGAGAGGAGCCGGGATTCCAGGTTGGCATTGATGCCAACAACTTCGAGCTGAAGACAGGCCTGATTCAGATGGTCCAGCAGAACCAGTATGCAGGGAAGGCCATTGAGGATCCATTTGGCCACCTCAGTCAGTTCATCGAGGTGTGCGACACAATCAAGCAGAACGGAGTGCCTCAAGACACCATCCGGATGCGTTTGTTTTCTTTTTCTCTCAGGGATGAGGCCCGGTCTTGGTTTGCTGGTTTGGACAAGAGCAGAATTGCCACATGGGCACAACTCCGAGCAGAGTTCCTCACCAACTTCTTCCCGCCTAGTGTCATCATGAAGAGGAAGTCCGACATCACTCACTTCAACCAGAAGTACGATGAGACTCTCTATGAAGCTTGGAAGAGATACAAAGAGCTGTTGAGGATGTGCCCCGGCCATGGGATTGATCTTGAGATGCAGGTATGCCATTTTTATGAAGGATTAACCCCTCACTTAAAAGAATTGGTTGATGCTTCAGCTGGAGGACTTCTCATGAAAGAAAAGTGGAGAAGAGGGGATGCAACTTCTTGTAGACATGGCCCTCAACAGTCATCAATGGCCTACTAAAAGGCAGAAAGCAGTCAAGGCAGTGACCACTACTCCGAAAATTGATGTGGTGGCAGAAGTAAAGAAGCTCCGAGAAGAGTTCAAGCAATTGGAAGCCGGTAGAGCTTCGGTAGCAGCTATTTCAGATCCCAATATGGCCATCGTTCCTGTTGAGGCCGACTACATCTACCATGGAAGCAGTTCGAGCACCTCCAATACCGCTGAAGTGAACTATGCCAATGGAGGTTACAACAACAACTACCGAGCCAACAATCAAGGGTACAGTTACAGTGCTAAGAACCATCCTGATTTTTCTTATTCTAACCCTTATGCAGCTGAGAATCCTCCACCGGGGTTCAGTGTTGGAGCTGGGGGAGAGATTGTGGAGAAGAAGAAGTTTGTGCTGGAGGAGACACTTGAAAAGTTCATCAAAAGCTCCGACAATAGGTTTGGCAAGGTGGAAACTGAGGTGAAGAACATGTCCACTCACATGCAGCATATGACAAAGCACCTTCAGATGCTCGATGCACAGTTCAGTCAGATTTCCACTGCTATGAGCAATCAACACAAGCCAGGCCAGCTCCCCAGCACCACAGAAGTCAATCCTGAGAAGGCCAAACAGGTCAATGCCATTTCCTTGAGGTCCGGTACGAAGTACGAGGGTCCTAGCATGTCCAAGGATGATTTTGGGGCTGAAAGAGAGGAATTTCCCGCAGAAGATACCTCTGTTTCGATCGACACAGAGTCTGTGTCGATCGACACAGAGGCCGAGGAGAGCAGCAGAGGTCGACAGGACAGCAAATCGACAGACAGGGGGGATGCAGCCGTGTCGATCGACACCCCCCCTGCCGAGCGACAGGCAAGACAGACAGAGGCAGTCGACAGGCAGAAAACACAGGTGCCACATGGAGCTGAAAATTCAAAGAAGAAAGGTGATCCAATTCCTCCAATGCCCTTTCCCCAAAGATTTGCGAAGAAGAAGGAAGACTCCAAGTTTGCTCGATTTGTGGAGAATCTCAAGAAGGTCAACATCAACATTCCCTTGATCGAGGCTCTCCGCGAGATTCCTGGCTACATGAAGTTCTTGAGGAAGTTGATGAGTGAGAAAAAGCCGGTAATCAAAGATCAAACTATTTCAATTCATGAGCAGTGTAGTCTTCTTTTGCAGAAATAGGTTCCAACCAAGAGGTCCGATCCGGGATGCTTCTCTATTCCGATCGAGATTGGGGGGAAGGAGTTTAGGAATGTCCTCTACGACACAGGAGCCAGCATCAACTTGATGCCATTTTCAGTCTTCCAAAAGCTGCAGATAGGCGAGATGAGGCCAACCTCAATCACTCTTCAGATGGCTGATCGCTCAATTTCTCGACCAAGGGGAGTTGTGGAAGATGTTTTAATTCGTGTTGGTCATTTAATTTTCCCTGCTGATTTTGTTGTTTTGGATATGAAGGAACAACATGGAATGCCAATGATCCTTGGAAGAGAGTTTCTGAAAACAAGTGGTGCACTGATAGACTGCCGAGGTGGTGAGATTACACTTCGAGGGAATGACGAGACAATCACCTTTGTGATTGATCAAAGCCAAAAGGAAGCTGATTGCAATAACATCTCCACCACCACTGAGGAAGATGAAGAAGCCACCGAGATCGAATGGGAGCGCGAAAATGGGATGGCAAAATTGCCAATTACACCATCCTCTTCCGAGCTCACCACTGTTATTCGTGATCGGATGGTCTACATGATCGATGCAAGGGGGCGGCGAGTCTGAATCCGACCTCCTTGGTGAAGGATCCCTATCGTCGAGCCACGACAATAACTAAGGCACTGCATGGGAGGTAACCCATTGTTACTTGCTTTATTTCAATTTGTTTCTCTAATTTTTGTGTGTTCTTTATTTTGAAAAAAAAAAGAAGAAAAATTCGGAGCTCTGTTTCGATCGACACCCTGATCGACTGTAAAATACAGCAGCAAATAAATTTATAGACCCAAAGGAATGTCGAACCCACAGGGATA
>JAPKLW010000644.1:0-56844 GCA_026898455.1 Plectranthus barbatus | reverse complement strand
TATCCCTGTGGGTTCGACATTCCTTTGGGTCTATAAATTTATTTGCTACTGTATTTTACAGTTGATCACCGCCCCTTTCTTTATCTCGTATACCCATTTGCACCCTATGGCCCTAAATCCATCCGACAAATCAGTTTTCTGGTATACATCCATAGCAGTTATGGATTCAATTTAAGAATCCATGGCGACACGCCATTCGGCAACATCTTTGTCCTGCACTGCCTCTTCGTAAGTCAGTGGGTCAGAGTCCTCACGTCCGTCTTTCGGGCTCAAGTCCGAAGACTCACCCATGAACATGTACCATTCTAGCTGGAAAATAACTCTCCCACTACGACGAGGCATCCATGCCGTGTCAGTAGTAGGTGCAGTAACTTGTGGTTCTGCACCTTGCACCGAAGAACGTGTATGTGGTGCTGTACCTCTCACAGGTGCACCCACATCTACACGTTCCCCTTCCCTTGGAATCGCATTCTCGTTCTCAATTTCTTGAAGAACGATATCACTCCTTGACCTGTGATTACTCACATACTCGTCCTCCAAGAATCTAGCGTTGGTGCTAACAACGACTCTCTGACTCTCAGGACAGTAAAAGTAACCACCTTTCGTTTGCCTGGGATACCCTATGAACAGCATTACCTTCGACCTGCTTTCTAACTTATCAGGTTCCTTCGACAGTACGTGTGCCAGACAACCCCATACTCTAAACTTGCACAAACTCGGTTTGCGACCAAGGAAGAGCTCAGAAGGCGTCTTAGGAACTGATTTAGAAGGCACCACATTTAGCACTAAGCTGTTGTCTCCAATGCGTAGCCCCAAAACGAAATTGGTAAGTTTGCATAACTCATCATTGATCTTACTATCTCTAGAAGAGTCCAATTTCTTCTTTCAGCTACACCATTTTGTTGGGGAGTACCCGGTGCAGTCCACTGGGATGTAATCCCATTTTCTGACAAATACTGCAGGAACGCGTTACCGGGGTATTCGCCACCGCGGTCAGATTGCAGTGACTTGATTGTTTTCCCGACCTTCTTTTCTACCTCAGTCTTGAACTCTTTGAATTTCTCAAAGCATTCAGACTTGTAGCGAAGCAGGTAAACATATCTGTACATTGAGTAATCATCAATGAAAGTGACGAAGTACTCGTACCCTCCACGAGCCTACGTGGACATCGGTCCACATAAGTCAGAATGGATCAATTCCAACACTTCCTCTGCTCGAGACTGGCTAGCCTTGAAAGGCCTAGTTGACATCTTGCCCTCGATGCAGGATTCACAGACTTGATAAGGTACAGCTCGGACTAAGTCCAATGTACCGTCATCTGCATGTCTTTGGATCCGCTTCAAGCTGTTGTGACCCAGTCTCAAGTGCCAGAGATATGTAAGATCCTCATCAGAAGAAGTAAGTTTTCTCTTTCTAGGATTATCAATTACGGATGAATTACATGCAATACTTGCGGAAGTCTTATGATTACAGTTAATAACATAGAGAGAATTATTCAGCATCCCACGACAGATAACACTGTTATTACCAATGATAGAAACACCACTATCAAAAATAACTGAATATCCATCAACATAAAGTTTGAAAACTGAAATAAGGTTTTTCCAAAAATCCGGCACGTACAAAACGTCTCTCAAAGTTAAAACTGAATCATCAAAGTACAAGGTGAAATCTCCAATGGCAGCTGCACTCACTTGTGTTGCGTTCCCCATTGAGATGGTAACCTCGTCATTCTTCAGCACCCTCCTCGGTGTGAACCCCTGCGAAATGTAACAAACATGATCAGTAGCTCCAGTATCCACTACCCACGAATGAGTAGAAACCGATGCTAAACATGTTTTCGTTACAAATGCAAATGACGTACCTTGTCCCTTAGCATTCGGACAATCCACCTTTCCGCATCCAGCACACCTCTTCTTCTTTGGAGTGACTTTAACCCTCTTCATATTCCTTGACTTGCTTTCACTGACTGCTTTCCTGAGCTTGCTTTTAGCACCGTCATCTCCAACCTTAGAGGTTGTCGAACCAGTACTAGAAGCAGTCAGAACAGGCATCCGTGCTCGCATGGAAGATTGCTCCACCACAAGGTCCTCAAGTAGCTCATGCAGAGCATACTCTCCCCTTGCAGCAGCAACTACCTTAAAGTCATAAAAGGAGTCCGTAAGAGAGTTCAGGATGATATCAATCTCGCCTTGCGCACTGATATTACCACCCTGCACAATGAACGGTCTCATGAGATCAATCATAGATATCATGTGCTCTGTCACCGAACTATCTTCAACCATCTTGCACACAAGATCATGTACAAGTTTATAGTTAATAGTTTGTTCCACGTTGCCATAGGCTGTCGAGAGTTTCTTCCAGATCTCTCCAGCCCTTTCGAGGTACTCATACTTGTGCCTTAATTCTCTAGATAGGGAACTCGTGATGAGCCAGAAGGCGAACTCATCAGCATCCTCCCATCTTTCATAAAATTCAAGCTCAAGTTTGCAGACCTTATGACGAATACGCAACAATGGATCCATGAAAAGAACGTATGCTTGGTTTTTCAGATAAAGGACGTGTTTAATGCAAAAACTCCATTCAGGGAAGTTTGGACCAGTTAGAGGATTGAGAGCACGTAAATGATCGACAGTAGACATAGACATATCTGAAAACAATAAAGAATCTTAAATAAGAACATACATGTAGAACTTCGAAAACAAATGCATTGAAAACCTTTTAATAAATCAAATACAAATGTTTTCCACTAATTGCCCAAGAGTTCCCACCGCAAGCTACACTCGTAGACGTTTACGATGTCACCCTCGACCAGAACTGCGGGTTTTAAGCCCCAATCCATTTAATTTCACTACCATGTCAGGAAGCTTTTGACACTAGAAATTAATAGTGAAAACCTTAGACCAAGCCATCTCTCAAGAACAGGGATGCAATTCTTGCATTATATTCTAAGATGCTTCTAAGCCATTAACCACAAATTTAACCCGGCCAAAAGAGACAGTTTAGCATGGCACGTAACCATACCGCACAGCCCTTAGAGCTTTTGTTATCTATAATTTAAATCAACCCTAGAATACTTGTGAAAGAGATCCACGCAAGCTACACTCGTAGACGTTTACGCAAAACCCTCCCACTATTCACATTATTTAAATTATTTATCTAGAAATCCCAACAACCGTACCCATGCACCTCTAGGAACTAGCAAGCTACACTCGTAGACGTTTACTAGAACGAGAGATACACTTACAGCCTAGGACCGCTTTGTGGAGGTCTATTAATTTTAATTAAAAAAATCAGCATAGTATTTTTCTTTTAAAAGGTTTCTTATATGCGCACATATAATTTCTTTGTTATTATATTTTCCAAATTTTTGCATGTAATTAAACAAGCCCAAAAATTCCCAAAATATAATCCAACAAAAGAAATTAATCACATAAGCATGCTTGGAAAGCTGAAAATAATAAAAGCGATAAATCGTGCTTTTCCTATTATCTACACATGCTTAATTGCGCACATAAATAAATCACATATCATACGAGGACAATTAAGGCAATCAAAAATTCCTCGTGGCCCCACAAAATAGGAAAAATAAATCCTATCTATTATAATTTGAATTTTGAATCTATTTGGATTGATACAAATCTTCTAGGGCCTCCAAATCTTTTGGGATTTAGGCCTTTGTGATCTGATGATTTGCCCTAACCCTAATGCAAACTCTAGGGTTTACACAGGATTGTACAAACCACCAAAATACGAGTCACCGCGACGGGACAGCAGCCGTCGACGACAGCACCACCGCCGCCGCCATGCCGCTGCCGCCGCACGCGCTCGCGCGATCGCCGCCTTCGGCAGTTGTCCGCCGTGCGCAGGCCGCGTGCGCCGTGCGTCTGCCGCTGCCGCCAAGCCCACGTCGTCGCCCGCTGCCACCGGCCCTGCGTCGTCTCCGTCTTCGCTCTTCGTCCTCGACCCGTCCAATTACAGATTGGAAATAAAATTACAAAATCTATACTATTACAATTTTAAAACCAATCTATACTAATCACGGATTTTCTCGTGATTTTAAAAAATTAATTCAGCCCTGGATAAACCACCGCGGGCTAAATTATACGGGTTACCACGAGGAACAAAAACCATCCACAAAAACATATAAATTCATACATGCATATCGAATTTAATTATGCACAAAATAGCCATAAATCAGAAACCTGACTCTGATACCAATTGTAGGGTTTTTCCGTGAACTGAATCACAAAAACCAGTTGAACCGGATCGATTTATTGATATTGTGCACAATTAAATTTACAATAAAACCTAGCATGCTCCTATGAATTTAATTCTCAGAATTGTGGATTGAGGAATTACCGTTATTCCGTAGAGTCTGATCCGATCTTTCGCGTTTGAGTATCCAATTCCAATTCAACCACGCGAATCGATTTCTGTGGAAACAGAAATTAGAGATCTAATTTCAAAATTAAATCGAAAACAAAAGAGAAGAGAGAATTATGTTCTCCATATTAGATCTTCAGGGCTGTGTCCCAATGCTGTTCAGATCTGCTACTGGTGAGGATTCCACAGATCTGTGTTATAGGCCGGAGCAGAAAAATCCTTCTCCTCCCCACTACAAGCGCCGCCCACCTCTCTCTCTACTCTAGTGTTTTGACTGATTTGAATAATCACACAAGTGGCTAGGGTTTCCAAGAGAGAGTGGTCTATTTATAGACCCAGGGTTTTATCCCTAATGGGCTACTGGGCCCTTTTTCAGCATATTTAATTGGGCCAGTCCTGGGACCTAATGCAAATAATAAAGTGGGCCTATAATTGATTAATTCACATGCCCACAACCCAGGACATAATTAATTAATTAATATTAATTCTTTTTCACCACAGAATTAATATTGACCTACCCCTTTATTACCACGTTATGAGAATGAGCTGCATTAATTGAGAATCTCCATATTTAAGGTTATCGGGCATCCATTAATTAATCGGAGCTTCTGACAAGCTCTAACTACAATTAATCAATATCTTATTATTCCTGAGTAGTACCACTCAATCCTTATCACTCGTGCCTGAACTTAATCAGCCTGCAGGACTTTGGCACGATGAATGTCATTGAGCTCCTCAGGGAATGTCCCCATCCTATTTCTCGGATATGGTTACCTAAACCCAGTCTCAGGCGGTACTACACGAACTGCTGTTACCCAAGATGCGGATATACGAGCACGTTACTTAAGCTCTCCACCATGGCAAGTCAAAGCAACAGTCAACCCATCGAAACCCCTGAACCTTCGTTAGGGTTTGGACTCAATCAATATAACGAGATCTTGTATTCGCTGATGTCAGACAGACGAGTACATCTCACTGCGGTCCATCAATATGCCACCCCTGCGTACCAGCATGTCAAGTAACCAAGAAAGACTACTTATTCGGATAATGTCGCAGCCATCCGGACAGACGTATCCTCGTACGCTGTCTCGACTGTGATCAGGTTTATGTCTCACTAGATCAAGTGATCATACTGTCTTCTGCGATCTACAACACGCCGTATGATCGTCCCTATCGGTGAGACAAGAGGATACCATTGTTACATACATGTAAGATTGTTAACAGATAGGAGAAATAAACCGTCGTATACTTATTATAATAAATGCTTTCAGTATACAAAACCCATCACTTTCTGCACTTCCCACTCGGGCATTTTCTTCTTATTCTTGGACGCCTCTATGTCCAAAGCATGACTCAACAGTTCTTGGTAACTCAAACCCTTCATCGTGGCCAACTGGGTGCGGATCTCCTCATGCAAACCCTCTCTAAACTAATCTGCCATTTCTGTGGCGTATCCGCCAGATGCGGCGTCATTTGTAGCAATTCTCCAAACTTGGTATCATAATCCTACACAGACAACTTTACCTGCTCGAACAAGAAAAATTCTACCTCCCTCTTGTAGGGTTTTAACGTGAACCGAATCACCAAAACCAAACTGAACCGGATCGATCTGTGGATATTGCCCATAATTAAGTATTCTCAAAAACCCTAGCATGCACCTATGAATTTAATACAAAATTGTGGATTGACAGATTACCGTAAATCCGTAGTGTCTGTAACGATATTTTGCGTTTGAATTCCAAAATCCAATTCAACCACGCAATCCGATTTCTCTGCGGAAATAGAAATTAGAAAACTAATTTCTAGAGAAAATCGAAAATAAAGAAAGGGAAAGAAGAAATCTGTTGTTCTCCAGATTAGATCTTCAGATCTGTGTCCCGGTGCTGTTCAGATCTACTACTAGTGAGGACTCCGTAGATCTGTGGCTTGAGCAGGACCAGAATCGAAATTCTCCTCCTTCTCCTCTTGGGATCGGCGCCTCTTCTCTCTCTGCCCTAGGGTTTTGACTGATTTGAATAAGCACAAAAGGTGGCTAGGGTTTCCAGAGAGAGTGGTCTATTTATAGACCCAGGGTTTAATCCCTAATGGGCTACTGGGCTCAATTCAGCACACTTATTTGGGCCAGACCTGTGACCTAATGCAAATAATAAAGTGGGCCTATAAATTAATTAATTCCCATGTCCACAACCCAGGACACAATTAATTAATTAATATTAATTCTTTTTCACCACAGAATTAATACTGACCTACCCCTTTATTACCACGTTGTGAGAACGGGTTGCATTAATTGAGAATCCCCATATTTAAGGTTACCGGACATCCATTAATTAATCGGAGCCTCTGACAAGCTCTAACTACAATTAATTAATATCTTATTATTCCTGAGTAGTACCACTCAAACCTTATCACTCGTGCCTGAACTTAATCAGCCTGCAGGACTTTGGCACGATGAATGTTATTGAGCTCCTCAGGGAATGTCCACATCCTATTACTCGGATATGGTTACCTAAGTTCAGTCTCAGGCGGTACTACACGAACTGTTGTTACCCAAGATGCGGATATACGAGTGCGCTGTGTTGGCTCTCCACCATGGCAATTTAAAGCAACAGTTAACCCGTGTAACCCCCTGAACCTTCGTTAGGGTTTGGACTCAATCAATATGACGAGATCTTTTATTCGCTTATGTCAGACAGATGAATATATCTCACTGCGGTCCATCAATATGCCACCTCTGCGTACCAGCATGTCAAGTAACCAAGACAGACTACTTATTCCGACAATGCCGCAGCCATCCGGACAGATGTATCCTCATACGCTGTCTCGGCTGTGATCAGGTTTATGTCTCACTAGGTCAAGTGATCATACTGTCTTCTGCGATCTACAACACGCCGTATGATCGTCCCTATCGGTGAGACAAGAGGATACCATTGTTCATACATGTACGATTGTTAACAGATAGGAGAAATAAACCGTTGTATACACATTGTAATAAATGCTTTCAGTATACAAAACCCATCACCTCTCTTTCCTGTACTGCTTCGGGATGTATTTCTCGTACAAAGCTTTTTTAAACCTATCCCAATTCAGTTGGGCTCTCTCCTCCGGTGCTACTGACTTCACATACGTCTCCCACCATATGTATGCTTTCACTTTCAACTGGTAAGACATGCAGTTAATTTTCTCCGACTCAGAACACCTCATATGCTTGAAGATCTTCTCAAGCTCTCTAACCCAGTCTTTTGCAGCCACTGGGCCTCCTATCCCGTCAAATGTGAGAGGCTGCTGCTTCCTGAGTGTTTCTACCCACTTGACTGAGGATATTTCTGGTGCTCCTCCATGTGGTGGTGGAAAATGTCCTTGCTGTGCTGCCGCACTGTCATCATCAGACAGTATCTCATATTCTTCGTATCACTGGTTAACAGGGACCTCTTCCCAGTCCTAATTCTCAAACTCATGCTGCGGGTTGGCTCTCCCACGACCTCTGCCTCTTTGGCCTCTTCCACGGCCTCGCCCTCGGCCTCTTCCTCGGCCGCGTCCCCTACCTCTTCCTTGATCTAAAAATTCCATTATCTTTCTCTGCAAAACAACAACCGTCAGTAACTTCACAATAATCTCATGAGATAACATCCAACTTAATAATCAACAACATCGTCAATCCATTACTTAATCAAAGCTTTAGAATCAACCATCATTAATAGCATGACCAGAAATAATCCATCAATATCCAAATAAATCCGAACTACAATCATCATCTCACAATACATCACATAAAGGTCCACAAAACATAATAAAGGTACAACAATAACATCATAAAGATGTCCAATCCAAATACAACCACTAAATCATGAAATAACAGCACAACACAACTCAATAGGATCCCTCAGATGGATCCTCCTCCTCCTCCTCGTCTTCAACCTTCGTCTTCCTTTTTCCTCCATCTTGAGTCCATGATCTCCTCCCCCTGCTAACCCCGGTATCACTGGATATACAAATTGACGCATGAGCAATCTCGTATCCATGGGTAGTCCCATAGCCTCCAACCATATCCTCCCAACCACTCTCAGTCGGTCTCGGCCACATCTCCGCACTGCGTGTACCTACATCAGGTGCTAGATACGCCTGGCTGGGCTCGCAAAATCCTGGAGGCCCCATAGAGTCCTGATGTCTAGGTGCACCCTGAACTGATGATGTGGAGAAATCGCACCAAGCATACAGATCATAATCTCCTCCCTGCTGAACCCTGGGCTGAGGTGGTGCATAAGCTGCCACAGGTGTACTAGGTATAGCTCGAACTCTCGGATGCGACGTAGGCCCTGCTGCAGACGCCTGTGTACCTCTGGATGAAGCAAGTGAAGGGTTCCCGTCAGCAAAAACCTTCCGGATCAGATCTGCCATGAAACGTCGAAAGCTCGATACTGTGCCTGTTACGCTATTGATGTACAACCTAGTCAATGTCAACACCCAGTTAGTCCACCGGTCCGGCATAAGGTTAAGAATCCTCTCCATCGCCTCCCGATCAGTAACTCCGAGGTAACGCACTCTCTCCACAACGCTAGGTAATCCACCAAAGTAGAAGCGAGGTTGTCCTCTGAAAAAGGACGATGCTCCCTGAACTATCTGACTAGTCTCGCCTGAGGGTCCATCTGCCACAACAACAACAAACGGTCAGTCCCAAAGTCAAAATAACATCACCATACACAACTCTGTGTCTCGGTGGCAACTCGTCCTCCGACACACTATGCCAAGGGTCCAACTGATCCTCGTGCTAACACACTCACTCGAGTCTCGACTATATCTGCCAGGCTCTGTATGCCATTCTGCACACTCAACACCAACTAACCTTGTGCATTCTGCACACTTGACTCAATTACTGGATTCTCCAATTCACAAGAAATTTAAAACTTCACAACACAAGGTCAAAGTTCTAAGTTCAAGTAACCATGGGTGTCGGTTCACTCCACCGTTACAACATAAAACTCACATCAAACAACCAACCCAAAGTCAATGCCTTTTCAAGGCCTACAGTTACTCAGTTAGTCCTGGTTCACCCTAGTTAACCTTTAAATCAATGCCACAATTACAGCTCAATACACAATTAGCATATCTATAGCCATAACACCATAAATTCACACTGCTTGCAATAATTTCAAGAATCAATTCATCAGTTTCCAAGCCACACTTACAAAAAGGGTCACCTCACTGGTGCCAATTTAAAACAATTTCTAAAACTTTCACAAACTCAGACTTTCTCAATTCATAAAAATTTTCAAACTTTCATTCTCAAAACTCCACAACCTTCAACTCTATTCATCAAATAATCAGTGTTAGCACTCTGCTTAACACGAAATCAACACGAGTCAAAACAACTCAACTTCTTTAATCAACATAAACACCGTTTTCTTTCAACTCCTCAAGTCACTTGCAATCAATACTCAAATACTTTCAAAATATTCAAATCATACTCAAATCTGCAAGCAGGAAATTTCAAAATTTTTAAATGTACCTCAGGTGGCACAGGATGGAGTAGGGTGTAAACACGAGCGGACACTTCAATCAACTCTCAAGTCAAAACATTTCCAAGACTCAAAGTTTTCAAAAGCAAATTCCAAATAGTTTAAAATCAAAACCAAAGCTCTGATACCACCTCTGTAACGCCCCCAACTGACGTTCCCTAATTTGAGGACGCGTTACATTGATGTTCAGGTTTTTCCAAACATTTTCTCATTTAAAATCAGCGAAAGACTTACATAAATAAATGAACAATCGGAAAAAATATTTAAATTTCCAAAGCATCGAGTCTAGAATCTCACAAAAGTTAAACATCAGTTTACAAAAAATACTTTAAAACTGAGAAGGAATAAACAGAGAGTGTAGCAGCGGTGTGTGTAAAGTGGTGGAGATATGATGGGTTTTGTATACTGAAAGCATTTATTACAATGTGTATACAACGGTTTATTTCTCCTATCTGTTAACAATCGTACATGTATGAACAATGGTATCCTCTTGTCTCACCGATAGTTACGATCATACGGCGTGTTGTAGATCGCAGAAGACAGTATGATCACTCGACCTAGTGAGACATAAACATAATCACAGCCGAGACAGCGTATGAGGATACGTCTGTCCGGATGGCTGCGGCATTGTCGGAATAAGTAGTCAGTCTTGGTTACTTGACATGCTGGTACGCAGAGGTGGCGTATTGATGGACCGCAGTGAGATATATTCGTCTGTCTGACATCAGCGAATAAAAGATCTCGTTATATTGATTGAGTCCAAACCCTAACGAAGGTTCAGGGGTTTGCACGGGTTGACTGTTGCTTTGACTTGCCATGGTAGAGAGCCAACACAGCGCGCTCGTATATCCGCATCTTGGGTAACAGCAGTTCGTGTAGTACCGCCTGAGACTGAACTTAGGTAACCATATCCGAGTAATAGGATGGGGACATTCCCTGAGGAGCTCAATAACATTCATCGTGCCAAAGTCCTGCAGGCTGATTAAGTTCAGGCACGAGTGATAAGGTTTGAGTGGTACTACTCAGGAATTATAAGATATTAATTAATTGTAGTTAGAACTTGTCAGAGGCTCCGATTAATTAATGGATGTCCGGTAACCTTAAATATGGGGATTCTCAATTAATGCAACTCGTTCTCACAACGTGGTAATAAAGGGGTAGGTCAGTATTAATTCTGTGGTGAAAAAGAATTAATATTAATTAATTAATTGTGTCCTGGGTTGTGGACATGGGAATTAATTAATTTATAGGCCCACTTTATTATTTGCATTAGGTCCCAGGTCTGGCCCAATAAGTGTGCTGAATTGAGCCCAGGAGCCCATTAGGGTTTTTATAACCCTAGGTCTATAAATAGACCTCTCACTCTCTGAAACCCTAGCCACTTCATAACACAATTTGAAAAACCCTAGATCTAGAGAGTGAGAGAGGGGGCGCCGACTTTAAGGGAGAAGGTGGAGAATTTTCGAATTCTGGTCCTGCTCAAGCCACAGATCTACGGAGTCCTCACCAGTAGTAGATCTGAACAGCACCGGGACACAGATCTGAAGACCTGATCTGGAGAACAACGGATTTCTTCTTTCCCTTTCTTTATTTTCAAATTTGTTCTTGAAATTAGGGTTGCTAATTTCTGTTTCCGCAGACAAATTCGATTTGCGTGGTTGAATTGAAGTTTGGAATTCAAACGCAAAAGATCGGTACAGACCCTACGGAATTACGGTAATCTCTCAATCCACAATCTCGTATTAAATTCATAGGAGCATGCTAGGTTTTGAGTAATTTAATTGTGAGCAATATCCATAGATCCGATCCGGTTCATTTGGTTTTGGTGATTCGGTTCACGGTAAAACCCTACAAGATATGCATATGAAGATGCATATCTCAGGATCTTTAAAATCTGAAAATCTTCACTTCGCCTGTTTACACCCCTTGTACTCCGATCCTCGCTGCTCAACCTGTGCGTTTTAGAAATAACACGAGGGGATGAGTACTAATGTACCCAATGGAAAACATGCCCGAAAACATACATTTATATAAGGATGCTATGCAACTCACACAGATGTACACGGGGTTTTGTTGAAAGAAACCATGACATCCAAAACATTTTATTTGCACGTGCTATTTTACATGATATTATATCTATTTACATTGTTGTAACTGAAAATTGGCCGACTTCCAAGTTACGATGATCAATTAGGAATGAATACACACTCAACCTACTGTTATCTAAATGCACTAGTCTCAGAATTTTCCTTTGAGACTCGATCATTTATAACCACACTTGGATCCACAAACATGTGGGGGCTTTTCACCCCACTTCACAATATGTGGGGGCTGTTTACCCCACTTCACAATTTGTGGGGGCTTTTCACCCCACTTCAATCTTAATGAGTTCTAGCACAGCACAATCCTGGTTCTAAACTCATTAGTATAACTCTCTGCCGATGGGAATCGACAGAGGATAGATATAATATCACAAAACATGCATAGCATCTCATTCAAAATAAAACATTTTAACACGTTTTGAAAAGAAAACCACGTTTTCATTTTATACTCAAATAGTTTCCCACCTAGTGTTAGGCTTCGAATATAGATGCTTTCCCGCTAATTGAGCTTAACTTCCTCAACTTCAAACTCCTACAACATTATCAGGACCAACTAATTAGGATAGACGATCTAGGACAACAGTAAACTCGAACAAATCTGAGTAACCAATTCATAGCCGAACTCAAACCAAACATAATTTACATGACTTCCTTCAATCCAAACCAACAATATCAACAACTCAACTACATTCCAATGCATGCTTTTACACCTAACATGCTTCTAAAATCATATTAATAACTCATGGATCGAACAAGGTTTGAAACGAATCAAGAAACGGATTAAAAACTGACAAATGGTGATGCAAGACTCACGGGTTTCGAACGGGATCACTCTGTCCTGACCGGAACAAGTCCCGTTCGTCCTCCTCTCGTCTCGCACGGAACGGCCTGACCCGAATGGGATGCATTAGTCCGTTCGGGATGCGTCGTCTTCCTCGCGCGCGTCGCCGGAAATAGGGCCTACAACTCGGTTTTTCTCATGATTTAACCATCCGATTTCACACGCAATCATACCAATAAGATCCCCAGCTATCCTAGAACATGATTAAAGCCTTTAAACACGAAATAAATGCAAGAAATAAAAAGTGGCAAAGTGCTCACCGGAAAACCTTCTCACGGCGGCGGAGTGCGATTTTGGTGACTAAACTCGAAGCACAAGGTATTAAACAATTCCCTATGACATGAGGAACATCAACCAAACACCAAAAACTCAATTAAACCCCGATTCAAGAAGTTCTATAATTCAAAATTCGAAATCTTAACAAGTTTGATGGCCTACCTTCTCTCTTCGATATCTCCGTCGATACTCGTCCTCACGACGCCCACTTTAGCTCAAAACGAAGCTTGAAGGAAGATCTATCCGATGTTGGTGGTCGCTTGGTCTGGGGTGGCCGGAGTCGGCCAAAAAGTTGCCGGGAATGGGGGCTGACGGTTTTGGGGGTTTGGGAATGGGGTAGCTCTTTCTCCCTCTAGCTCTGAGGTGGTATAAGCAAGAATGAATGTAGTATTCCTATATACTTGCTCATAATATACTTTCCCCAAGTATATATGTATAAATCTCAGCCTTTGATTTTGTAATTTCAATGCTCATGATCTATTTCACTCTGTGTGCAGTTTTCCTTGATTATCCAGCAATTTTGCAAAATTAAGGTTATTTTTGTAATTTTAGCTTTTTTAAATCTGAAATAGTATCTCATTAGATTTTTTATTCCTTTCTTCGCGCGATTTGATTTCTTCTTCCTTCTTCGTTCGATTTGATTTATATTTCTTCTGTCGATCAGATTTTTTTTCTTTATTTCTGGATTTTGCATTCGTGTTCGGTCTCGACTTTGTTTATTTTGCATGAATATAGTTTAAAAAATTTATTTATTCAGATCGACGTTCATTTTAACTATTATATTGTGTATCTTTAGTGTTAATTTTGTGCATTTTTGTATCTTGCAGGTTCATTTATTCCAAAGTGTGTTGATGAGATGAAGCATTTTAAGGGCAGAGTTTTTAGAACTGTTGATGTTGGTATTGAGTTTTATAGAGACTACGCTCGTGTTGCTGCTTTGAAGAAGAAGATGTTTATTTTTTTTTAATTCGTATTTATGTAAAAATGAAGTAAATTGGGCTAAAAATGAAGTAAATCGGGCTTAAAATGCAGGTTGTTGTTTGTGTTTTTGTTCTTTTACAGTTTTAGCCTTTAAAGGCTAAAACTGCAGGATATTGTGGCAAAAATGCCGCGTTTTTCAATTTGCTGAGAATGAATCCTGTTCGTCGATTTGATGAGATGGACGTGCGAGATCTATTCTTATTTCTCATAGTAACTCCTATTCTCACCTAATCACTACCATATATATATCTAAGGGCTTAATCCAGTGAGAATAGAGAATATGAGAATACTACATTATATCCTCACTATACTTCATTTTAACATCAAAATCATTCAGTGAAAAAATATTCATTTTAACCTCAAAATACTTCATTTTCATTTTATCTTCCATTTTCTTCATTTTATCTTCGATTTCATTCATTGTACTTTTTAGCCTTCAGTTTTTCTAAAATATTGTTCATTTTTATGTTCATTTTTATTCATTTTATCTTAAAATTACTTCATTATCTATTCTCATGTTCTCATGTTAACAACTATTCTCATATGATCAGACCTAGGGTAGTGATCAGGTGAGAATAGGAGTTACTATGAGAAATAAGAATAGATCTCGCGCTTCCATCTCATCAAATCGACGAACAGGATTCATTCTCAGCATATATTGAAAAACGCGGCATTTTTGCCCCAATATCGTGTAGTTTTAGTCTTTAAAGGCTAAAACTGTAAAAATACTCAAACACAAACAGCAACCTGCATTTTAAGCCCGACTTACTTCATTTTTAGCCCAATTACTTCATTTTTAGCCCGATTTACTTCATTTTTAAATAAATACGAATTACAAAAATTAAATATCTTCTTCTTCAAAGCAACAACACGAGCGTAGTCTCTATAAAACTCAATGCCAGCATCAAAGTTCTTAAAACTATGCCTTTAAAATGCTTCATCTTATTAACATACTTTGGAATAAATGAACATGTAAGATACAAAAATGCACAAAGTTAACACTAAAGATGCACAATATAATAGAAAAAATGAATGTCGATCTGAATAAAACAAATTTTTTTAAACTATATTCATGCATAATTAACAACGTCGGGACCGAACACGAATGCGAAATCCAGAAACAAAGAAAAAAATCAGATCGACAAAAGAAATATAAATCAATTCGAACAAAGAAGGAATAAATGAACATGTAAGATACAAAAATGCACAAAGTTAACACTAAAGATGCACAATATAATAGAAAAAATGAACGTCGATCTGAATAAAACAAATTTTTTTAAACTATATTCATGCATAATTAACAACGTCGAGACCGAATACGAATGCGAAATCCAGAAACAAAGAAAAAAAATCAGATCGACAAAAGAAATATAAATCAATTCGAACAAAGAAGGAAGAAGAAATCAAATCGCGCGAAGAAAGGAATAAAAAATCTAATGAGATACTATTTCAGATTTAAAAAAAAGCTAAAATTACAAAAATAACCTTAATTTTGCAAAACTGCAGGATAATCGAGGAAAACTGCACACGGAGTAAAATAGATCATGAGCGTTGAAAATACAAAATCAAAGACTAAGATTTATTCTTATATATATATATATATATATAGAGGAGGGATCATGTAAAAAAAAATTCCCTTGTGAAAAAAAAGAATGAATCGTGTCCATCAGATCTAAAAAATTTAATGGTTGATATTGAATCAAGCAACAACTAAAACGCAATCAAGCAACAAAATAATCAAGCAACAACTTAAATACAATCAAGCAACATTGTAATCAAGCAACGACCTGAACACAATCAAACAACGCCATAAACACAATCAAGCATCTTTCTTACTTTCTCACGTTAAGAATTTTCTCACTGGATCCGCTCCCTATATATATATATATATATATATATATATATGGAGTCTATATTAGTGTGGGGGTAGAGTTGTCGGTGTGGGTGTGTGAGCTAGAGTTGGGGGTAGGTGAAGGGAAGGGAGGGTCAATGTTCCGAAGGGGAAGGGGTTCGGTGGCGGGAGGTGAGAGAGTTAAGGGAGGGTCGGTGGGGTTTGGGTGGAAGAGATAGAAAGTGGGCCTCTCTTTTGCATTAAAAAAAAATTAATTTTTTTTTAATTTTATTTTAATTGTGATCGGTGTTGAGTCTTAGCAAAGCCACGACACAGATCTCTCTCCTCAATAAAAAATCATTTTTTTTCAATTTTTATTTAATTTTATTTTTGGTCGGTGCTGGATCTGCGTCGAGCTACGACACAGACTCGACACCAACCCTCTCTCTCCTAAATAAAAATATATTTTAATTAAAATATGTCCATCAACTTTATTTTTTTTGAAATAATTTATAACAGAATTCTGAAAAAATGTCAGAATAATGCAGTGTAGGGGTGTGCAAATAGGTTGGGTAGGGTCAAACTCGACCCATGACCCTAAACTCGAACAACCCGAAAACCCTAACCCGACACCTGCTCGAAATAGCCTTGCACCCGACCCGACCCCATGAAATTCCGGTCGGGTGGATCGGGTGAAAGGGTGACCCAATTTTTTAAAAACCTGCATAATCCTTTTGACATTCGCTCAGATAATCGATGCAAGCATCGTGCACAAAATGAACCAAATAAACCAAATCCTAATTTTGACTCAAAATATCCTCAGTTGCATCAGAATTTTGAAGAAGTTGCACAAGAAAGATCAATTAGCTACCGTTGTCTCATTATTATTCTCATAAAAATTATTGGAAGAACCTAATTTTTTACTTGAGAATGACGACGGCGACTGGGCGATGGCGAGGAAAGCACCAGGAATTTGTCGGCAGGTTGGCGAGGGCGGCCGGTGACGGGTGCAATGTAGGGGAGGTCAGGGGTGAGGCGTGCGAGAGTCGGAAGAGTGGGGTTTTTCTGGGTTTGAAATTAGGGTTAAGTATGTATTACTATTAAATTTTGGTTTTATTTAATATTAATATATATTTATATATGTATGAATCGGTCAGGTTGGGTGGCACCCGAATCCGATCAACTCCACCTGCCACCTGACCCGATATTTTTTTGGGTCAATAAATTCAACCAGTCACCCGACCCAATGGCTGACACATCCGACCCGATCCGAAATTATCCAGCCGGGATTTCGAGTGAGGGTCGATTTTTGCACTCCCCTAATGCAGTGGATATTTTTTTGAATGTATATAATGTTTTGAGTAATTTCATAATACATATAATAAAAATGGGTATTAATAAATTTCACTCTAAACAATTTGTACTATTATTAAATCAATTTTTTTGGTATATAGTTCATTGACTCATTCAGTACACCATTAATCTATCAAAATTTTTTGATGTTTTTTGAGTTTAACAGAAATTTATTAAAAAAATTATTTATCGTACTAAATCAATAATAATCTAATACTTACTTTGAAACGAAGAGAAAATATATTTTCAATATAAACCTTATTACTTTAAAATAATAATAAGAGGAAAAAATAATTAAAAAATATTACAATCTTTTGATATGATATGTGCCGGTAATATATATATATATATATATATATATATATATATATATATATATATAGGGGTGCATTCATGGTTGAACCCCTATATGTGATTGAACTGAGACTAGTTTTAGATCGTAGATCTTGCAAACAGACGGTCAAGATTTTATTTCGTGACATATCATTGTTACATTTCTTTTGTGTCATTGAAGGGTAATAATGTCCACGAATGTTTAAATTTCAGATTGTGGGTATTTAATTACAGATTTTTCGGCGTTTGGTTGGCGCATTAATTGCCCATGATCTATTAACTTCCAAAATAATTAACCTACCAAAATATTCACAATTAATTCTTCATTTTACTTATACCTTTCTCATTAAATTCAAATGGGTGAAAATTAGGGCGATTTTTCCCTTCCTCCATCGACGGCGACGACTGGGTTTCTTTAGATTCAAGTATTCCGACAAAGACGAACATAGCGTGGGTTTATATACAAGCTTCCAAGCGGGAGAACAAAGTGTAAAATGTGTCTTCGTACGGCGGTAAGTGGGAAAGTAGTATAAATTTTTCTGGTAACTATTTCGCATATTAATATTTTTAATTGTTGTAGGTTGTTTGCTACAAAATAGCCAATGGATCCGAAGAAGAATATGGTAGACAAGGCGACGACTTCAGGTTTTTAATCTCGATTTTTTTTTTGTGTGTTTTCTCGCGGTATTTCTTTTTAAATTTCATAACTCATTGTTTTTGTTTGATTCGATCATTGTTTTTTATTTACTGCATTATTGATTTTGAACGATAATATTATGTCTAGGGTTACATTGTTTTTGTTCTATTTATTCTAGTATTGGCGAAAAATTTTAGTTTTGCTATTGGAAAACATTGTAAAACAGTTACATAGTATCATTTATTTTGTATTGATAATCTTGTTTCGAAAAGTTGTAATTTTTGTGTGGAATTTAGTATGTCCTTTATATTTTATCATTTAGTATTGTTTAGATAAACTTGTTTTTTTTTTTGGCATATTAAAAACATTGGTTTTATTTCTTTATGGTTCTATACATATATTGTTTAATATATAAATCATTGTTCAATATAATATGTGTCATTGATTGATAGTAATATAATATGTTCATTTATTATATCATATCTATAATTTATATGTGATTTTTTTAAAGAATGTGTGTTGTTGTATTGTTTTGACATATTTTGTTTAATATATAAATCATAGTTCAATATAATATGTGTCATTGATAGTAATATAATGTGTTCATTTATTATATCATATCTATCATTTTATGTGTCATTGATAGTAATATAATGTGTTCATTTATTATATCATATCTATCATTGAAAATATCATTTTTTTTCAAAACATGTGTGTTATTGTATTGTGTTGACATTCTATATCATTATTCGAATGTAATGTATGTCATTGTTAATATGTAATATGTATCATTGAAAGCAAATGTTCATCCATGTGTATTAATTTTTTGAATTGTACAACTACTTGTGGATAACAATGTTGTTTTATCATTGTTTCTAAATATTATGTTTCATTATATTTATTTATTTTTTTCTTTTTGTTTCACAATTCAGATCATTGTTTAATAAGTTTGTAAAAACAACAAATTTCAACCTGCACAATGTTGTTGTTGTCAGATAATAATCTCTGTTCATTGAAAAACATCAAGGAAGGTATGGACTATCTGAAAGCCGAGCGAGAGATCACTGTTGTAAATGTGGAACAATATTTTGAAGATTACTTGACAGGCAATGCATAGAATGTACCGCTTTAAGAATTTAAATAGTTTATGGTTCTGAACTTGTGTTTGTCTTTTTTGATGACATGATGTACGCACATTAACTACTAGGCAGTGTTGAAAACTTTGTTCGTGTTGGTATTAACTAATCATTTCCACATTTTCTGTGATATCAAAGTAATTTCAATATTTGCTTTTAGTATTATTATTTTATTTACCATATTTATTCAAAATTTTATGTAACGCATATGTAAATTATAAAGATGTATTTTGAATTCATTAATTTACATTGATATTTGTTATGTTACATTATTCATATATTATATGACATTATATCTTTTTTATTATATTTGAACTTTAATGATATTATTCTTAAAGATCAATGATCAATCAAAAACGCAAAAATGATGTTGGTATAACATCAAAAATAATTTTAAAAAAATCTGGAGAGTCATCACTGCTACATTTCATATTGTTGAACTGCTTCGACAAAAAAAAATTTGTTTGGCGAACGAAAAAATAACAGGGACGATAATGGTAACGTACTTACAAGGAAAATAGATATAATATCTTTGGTTGATTGCATGAAAATAGGATATTACCAAAACTAAAAAAAAGATACTATATATTATAATTTTAATTCTACCGATCAAGCCCTTTGGTTATTTAAAAAATATTAAATAAATGCCACATGTCCAAATTGCGCCATTTTATTCAAAAAATGGACGGTTAGATAAAAGGTCATTGTTCATTCACCATATATGGTTCAGATTTGAACACTACTCTCTCTCTCTCTCTCTCTATATATATATAGGGGTGCATTAAGGTGGAAACCACCTCTTAGATGTGAAATAAGACTTGATCTTAACCTTTGATTAATAATATCAACGTGCCAGATTTATTTTTAAAACTGAAAAAATTCTGTGCAATAAAAGAACAAAAAAGTTGCATAAAAGGGTTACATGGTAAATTTGCAGCTCCCGATATCTTACCCACGATTTAATTTGCTAAAATTTCGGAACAATTTTAAATTAAATATGGGACGAGATCCAGAATTAATGGGGCGGTTATCTTGAAAATTTACTGCAAATTTTATCAAATTTGCTGCAGTATTAAGAGATAAAAGTTGCAATATTAAGAGGAAGAAGTTGCATTACGTGATTTTTTTAAAATCAAAATTATATATGCACGATTTTCACCACTAATTTTGTGGAATTTGATTTCTAAAATACGTCATTTCAAAATTAAATTATATTTGCTTCCTAATTTAATGAGATTAGTTCTCTGAATTATAGTATTTAAAAATTAATTTCATTTTCTTCAGAATTTTCTAAAAAATTGCAGTATTTGGATTTGTTGCATAATTTAGAGAAAAAATTTGCATTATTTAGAAGATCAAAGTTGCATATGTAGTTATTTTGTTTTGTAATTAAAAAAATATTTACACGATTTCCCGCCTGATTTCATGGAATTAGATTCCTAAAATAATATATTTCAAAATCAGCTAATATTTAATTCCTAATTTTATGGGATTGGATCACTAAATTTTCAAATTTCAAATCAATTTTTATGTTCGTTGGGATTTCAAATATTAAGTAATTTTAAAAGATCATAAATAAAATTCAACTTGTTATCAATAAAAAATTGTATTTTTTATACAATTTATGTAACACCCACTCACACAGAGTCCGGTGTCAGGGCCTGCAGTCCGATGCACCCCAACCCATCTCCAGATCACACAGCTGGAAGGTTGTTGACAGGGGGAATCGAACCCACAACCTGCCCTTTAACACCAAACCCTATGGAGTTGGTGTCATCCACTAAGCTGCAGCTCAACTGGTGACATCTTACCTTTAAGGTTTGGTGTTAAAGGTTGAGGGCGGGTGTTCGATCCCCCTTGGCAACAACCCTCCAGTCTGCATCTGCGGATGGGACTGGCGAACCATAAGTCGCTGTGTGCGCAGGGCTCAGTTGATGCTGAGTGGGTTGGGGTGCATCGGACTGCAGGCCCTGACATCGCCGGACCCGAGGGGTGGGATGTTACAATTTAGTTGCAGTAAATGATATAATGATTTGCAGTAATTTAAAGTCTAATTCACGGATCCATACAACTACACAAAAAAAGTAAATTTAGATTTTTTAAAAGCAAATTACTATCATTGCTATTATTATGAAAATCATGTGCAGTATTACAGATGTAATTACCGCATATTTCATGACAGTAGCATCTTTACTAAAGACAAGAAAAAAACAAACATATCACGCGACAAATACAAGCAGTACTCATAAAAATATTGCAATAAATATGTTCTATTTATGCATGTTTACAGGCGGAATAACTGCATATTTTTTAATGAATTTTACACTAAAATTTCGAATTCAACCAAGAAATCAGAAATTCGAATTCAACCAAGAAATCAGAAATTCCAAGACTCAATTCGAATAGTAACAACAATTAATTGATTTTTCAAATTTTGCAGACAATAATTTGGCCAAATCCAAATTTCAATCGACCAAGAGTCGAAAAGCTCCAAATCGCACGAAATTCAGGGCAGATTTGAAGTTAACGTTGATCGCATGGGCTAACGACAGAAATTTCCAAAATTAATTCTAAAGAAATCTGAAAATTCTCAACTCGTACAAAACGTCGATCGCCCAAACTGAGAAAATCCCCAAATCACACAATACACCGCGCTCACACGGCGGAGGGAGGCTGCGATCCGGTGTGGCGCGCTCACAGCAGGTGGTGAAGGGTGGAATCCGGTGGAACCAGGCTCACGGTGGTGGAGAAGAAGGAGTTCTCTTGAATTTCTTTAAAAAAATTGGAGGGGAGAAAAGGAGAAAGAGAGAATGGGAGGCATCGACTTAAAAGAATTATGGAAGAGAAAGATTTGATAAAATAAATTGAGAGAAAATCATGCAAATAGTTATGGTATGAAATAATTAAAAATTATAATATCCATAATACCCTAAAATATTAATAAAAAATTAATTAATTAAATAAGAAATTAAATCTGAACCGTTAATATTTAAATATGGATGGATTAAATTAGTTCTCATCTCACATCTAGGAGGTGGTTCACATATGATTACTCCTCTATATATATATATGTAGGGATGAGATCATAAAATAATAAATAAGTATATTAAAAATAAGAATGAATCATATCCATTTGATCTAATAAAATAAATGGTTGTGATTAATTATAATATTTGGATTTCAAATTTATTTTATATGTAATTAAGGACATTTTCGTCCATTTATTTCTCTTTCTAATTTCATGGGATTTGTTATCTTATTTTTTAATTAATTTTTACCGTTGATTTTTTTTTCATTTTTGAGTTATTCACGTTTATTTTTTCTTATTATATATTTTTTACTCATATATTATATTTCATTATATAATTCTTTATATTTTATTGCATAATATATTAATTTATTACTTATTATATCTTAAATATTAGACACTTTATCTTATTGCATGTGTTGTATTATTAATTGCTTGATACCTTATAATTTATTGCTTGATATTTATAACTAATAAATTATTTGCTTCGGTCAGTATGTCTTATTGCTTGATATACTCAATTTTGTTGCATATTTAACTTTTATTCATTATTTGATTCTTCACAACTTATAGCTTGGTATTGTATATCGTATTGCTTAATGTATGTTAATTTCTTAATCGATTTAGTTTTATTCATTGCTTGATTTGCTATTGTCCATTGTTTGATATTTTATATACTATTGCTTAATAGATACTATTTTGTTGATCGATTCATACGAATTTATTAGATGAATAAACAAATATTGCCAATATGATTTTAATTTGATTTATTATATTTATTGCTTGATACATTATATTTTAGTGTTTGACTGGATAATTGTTAATGCTTGTTTAAGTTATCATTAATATTTTTAATGTATTGTGATTGTTAAAATAAATCATTCTTATAGTAATTAATATATATATATATATATATATATATATATATATATATATATATATTGTAATTGTTTGACACTTTTTGTTATATTGCTTGATATATTAATTTTTATTACTTGATATTAGATTTTTTTGATGATAAATCTATTGCTTGATGTATTTTTCTTAATCTAAATATATGCAATATGAATTTCATTTGAAAGAAAATAAAATTAGCTTTAATTTGATATATAATACACAAAAAAATAATTTAAGTTGATGGAGTTATAATTATTTAAAAGTTTTGTAATGATTTCAGAGAATATGACATTAAGGAGAGAGAATAATATATAAAAAACATGTAGATTTTTATCAAACAATAAAATGGAACGTATCAAGCAATAAAATACCATGTATCAAGTAGTAAAACATAACTTATTAAATACTAAAATTAACGAAAATAATTAAATAATTGCACGTGAAGAGATTGACGAAAATAACCTCAATTTTATTAAATAACTATTATTTGGCGAAATTAATGAATATAATTAAAAAACTATCAATTATTCTGAACTGTTCATTTCAATACATTTAGTGGATAAGATTCATTCTTTTTCTTTAATCTAAGAATTTTTATCATGTGAACTGAATCCTATATATATATAGGGATTAGGGAGCGAATCCAGTGTGAAAACTCGTAACGTGAGAAAGTGAGAAAGATGCTTGATTGCATTTACGACATCGCTTGATTGTATTCAGGTTGTTGCTTGATTGTAATGTTGCTTGATTGTGCTTTAGTTATTGCTTGATTATTTTGTTGCTTGATTGTGATTTAGTTGTTGTTTGATTCAATATCAACCATTGATTTTTTTCAGATCTGATGGACACGATTCATTCTTTTTTCTCACAGGGGGAGTTTTTTTACATGATCCCTCCTATATATATATATATATATATATATATATATATAGAGAGAGAGAGAGAGAGAGTTGTAATCATATGTTAACCATTTCCCAGGTGTTACATGTTACCTCATTGTCAGTGCATTATCTAGACTTACATTATCTAGGTCATATGCGGTACATTACGAAGATAATGTACAAACTTATAGATAATGTAATGCAATAATAATGTATAGGGTAGTGATCAGGTGAGAATAGGAGTTACTATGAGAAATAAGAATAGATCTCGCGCGTCCATCTCATCAAATCGACGAACAAGATTCATTCTCAGCAAATTGAAAAACATGGCATTTTTGCCTCAATATCCTGCAGTTTTAGCCTTTAAAGGCTAAAACTGTAAAAATACTCAAACACAAACAACAACCTGCATTTTAAGCCCGATTTACTTCATTTTTACATAAATACGAATTAAAAAAATTAAACATCTTCTTCTTCAAAGCAGCAACACGAACATAGTCCCTATAATACTCAATACCATCATCAACAGTTCTAAAAACTCTGCCCTTAAAACGCTTCATCTCATCAACACACTTTGGAATAAATGAACCTGTAAGATACAAAAATGCATAAATTTAACACTAAAGATGCTAAATATAAAAGTAAAAATGAACGTCGATCTGAATAAAATAAATTTTTTAAAACTATATTCATGCATAATTAACAAAGTCGAGACCGAACACGAATGTGAAATCCAGAAACAAAGAAAAAAATCTGATCGATAGAAAAAATATAAATCAAATCGAACGAAGAAGGAAGAAGAAGAAATCAAATCGCGCGAAGAAATGAATAAATGAACCTGTAAGATACAAAAATGCACAAAGTTAACACTAAAGATGCACAATATAATAGTAAAAACGAACGTCGATCTCAATAAAATAAAAATTTTTAAACTATATTCGTGCACAATTAACAAAGTCGAGACCAAACACGAATGCAAAATCCAGAAACAAAGAAAAAAAATATGATCGACAGAAGAAATATAAATCAAATCGAACGAAGAAGGAAGAAGAAATCAAATCGCGCGAAGAAAGAAATAAAAAATCTGATGAGATACTATTTCAGATTTTAAAAAAAAAACTAAAATTACAAAAATAACCTTAATTTTGCAAAACTGCAGGATAATCGAGGAAAACTGCACACGGAATGAAATAGATCATGAGCGTTGAAATCACAAAATCAAAGGCTGAGATTTATTCTCATTTCTCATACTAAAAACTATTCTCATATGATCACTACTCTATATATATATATATATATATATATATATAGGAGGGATCATGTAAAAAAAATCCCCATGTGAGAAAAAAGAATGAATCATGTCCATCAGATCTAAAAAAAATCAATAGTTGATATTGAATCAAACAACAACTAAAATGCAATCAAGCAACAACTAAAATGCAATCAAGCAACGACCTGAATACAATCAAGCAATGCCCTGATTGCAATCAAGCATCTTTCTCACTTTCTCACGTTAAGAGTTTCCTCACTAGATCCGCTCTATATATATATATATATATATATATACTCCCTCCGTCCCATCAGATTAGTCCATATTTCCATTTTCGTCTGTCCCACTAGATTAGTCCACTTTTCTAAAATGGAAAAAAATCTCTTCACATCAATAAAACATTAATTCCACTACACTCACAAACATTGGTTTCTGTGCCGTAATCAAACTGGACTAATCTAATGGGACGGAGGGAATATATAGTAGTGATCATATGAGAATAGTTTTTAGTATGAGAAATGAGAATAAATCTCAGCCTTTGATTTTGTGATTTCAACGCTCATGATCTATTTCACTCCATGTGCAGTTTTCCTCGATTATCTTGCAGTTTTGCAAAATTAAGGTTATTTTTGTAATTTTAGCTTTTTTTAAATCTGAAATAGTATCTCATTAGATTTTTTATTCCTTTCTTTGCGCAATTTTATTTCTTCTTCCTTCTTCATTCAATTAGATTTATATTTCTTCTGTCGATCAGATTTTTTTTCTTTGTTTCTAGATTTTGCATTCGTGTTCGGTCTTGACTTTGTTTATTGTGCATGAATATAGTTTAAAAAAAATTGTTTAATTCAGATCGACGTTCATTTTTACTATTATATTGTGCATCTTTAGTGTTAACTTTGTGCATTTTTGTATCTTACAGGTTCATTTATTCCAAAGTGTGTATGCAAATCGACGTTCATTTTTACTATTATATTGTGCATCTTTAGCGTTAACTTTGTGCATTTTTGTATCTTACAGGTTCATTTATTCCAAAGTGTGTTGATGAGATGAAGCATTTTGAGGACAGAGTTTTTAGAACTGTTGATGTTGGTATTGAGTTTTATAGAGACTACGCTCGTGTTGCTGCTTTGATGAAGAAGATGTTTATTTTTTTAAATTCGTATTTATGTAAAAATGAAGTAAATTGGGCTAAAAATGAAGTAAATCGGGATTAAAATGCAGGTTGTTGTTTGTGTTTGAGTTTTTTTTACAGTTTTAGCCTTTAAAGGCTAAAACTGCAGGATATTGGGGCAAAAATGTCGCGTTTTTCAATTTGCTGAGAATGAATCATGTTCGTCTATTTGATGAGATGGACGTGCGAGATCTATTTTTATTTTTCATAATAACTCATATTCTCACCTTATCACTACCCTATATATATACTCCCTCCGTCCCACGAAATTAGTCCCATTTGCCTTTTTTGTCCGTCCCATCTAATTGTCCCATTTCCTAAAATGACAAACTTTTTTACACTCATCAATAAAATATTAATTCCACTACACTCACTAACATTGGTTATCGTGCCAAAACCAAATGGGACTAATTACATGGGACGGAGGGAGTATATATTAATAATCATACTATTATGGATAAAGATAATTCAACTTAAGACTCTAATCCGAATGATTAACAAAGCCCTCTATTGGAGTCCATGAAAATTAAATCTAACCAAGATTTGGATAAAGAGAATAATATTATAGAAAGATATCAAAATTTGAAGATTATCTTATTTACGTTATTTTAGGGATATTTTCCATATTTTTAGGGATTTTGGTAATTTAGGGTCACTCACTACAATTCAATAAAATTATTATTTTTCTTCTTAAATTACCTTTAGGTCTTTTCTCCCATAAAAAATCACCCACATCAATTATCATGATAAATTTTTTTGTTGCGGTATAATAAAGTAACAAAAATTATCATATACTAAAAATTCAATAATATTAATATATTTTTTCATACGATATAAACAATATTCAGTTATTTCGGTATTTTGTCCTATCTCTACACTTTTATCGGCCAGCCATGGAACCATGTTGGGTCAATTTCTTGATAGTTATGATTTACAAGAAAACATTATCATATCTATTTTATTATAAATTATACATTTTTCATAAGAAATTTGAAAGTTGTATTTAGTCCAATCTAATGAATATTTTTAGAGCCACGTCTAACTCTAATCTGAATGTAAACAAATTGTGGTCCACAAACATTGCTGATGCTGATAAACCTCAATTCCCAACCTCTTCTTCCAATTCCAACAGATATAACCCCAATTTCCACCCCTAAATCAAGATTCACACAACATGAACACCACCTCCTCTGAGACATGCCACCTCCTCCGCCCCCCCAACCACCGGTTCCGCCGCCCCACCACCTCCTGAGGAAGCCCACGTCACTCCCTGACGTCATCTTCACTGCTTTCTCTCTCTTCCTCCTCTTCTCCACCTCCCCCAAGCCCGCCTCCATTTTCTTCATCCCCAATAACAACAACAAACTCTCTTTCCCCATACACCCTCGCAGGTTCCCCAAAATGTCCTCCCCCTTCACGAACCCTAGAAGCCCCGCCCGCCTGCCGCCGCCTTTCGCTACCCCGCAATCGCTCTCCGATTGGCTCAGGCCGCGACTCGCCGCCGACTTGTTTGGGTCGTGGGGCGTGAAGCCGGGCACCAAGAATGTTCACAATCTCTGGCTGGAGATATCCGAAGGCGAGACCTTTATCGCTGATTCCGACCCTCCGGTTCGTACAGTTGAGGTCGTCGTCGTGAGGATTGTCCGGAGTGACGGAAAATCCCTCGTCGAGTCGCATCAGGAGCTGTCCAACGGCGACGTCAGGTACCGCGGCCGCCCTCTGTCCGAGAAGATGAAGCCTGGTGAGTCCGTCGAGGCGGCGGTTCACCGCGCCCTGAAAGAGGAATTAGGGTTAGGGTTAGAATCATCAGTTAAAATCGGGACTTTAGGAAGCGTCGATCACGACGATCGCAATTTCAGCAATGGGATTCACGGAATTGTGAGAATATTGCCGGGGTCGTACGTGAAGACGGTGGAGGAGCGGGCGTCTGCGTCGTATCCTGGACTGCCGGCGCGTTATCTGTTGCATACCGTGGTTGCCGAGGTAGAGGGATTGCCGGAAGGCGAGTTTTGCACGGAGGAAGCGAATGAGTATGGCGATTTGGAAGAGAAGGGCGTTGCAGATTGCGCCGTTTCGTGTAAAAAGCATTTTTGGAAGTGGATTGATTCTGATTCAGTTTAAGGTTATTGGGAGAGGTGAGTTTGGCTTCATATCGAGCATAGATACTGTGAATATTTTGTTTCTTGTCGATATAATGACAGTTTATGTGTGCATCTTGACGTGGATTGCGATTTTGAATCTTGATTATAACATTGTAAGATGACAACACAACTAGTGTGAATTACTTCTTCTTCTCATGTAATAACGAATAAGATAAATATTCATTCTGCTTTGCATTTCCAAATTTCAAGTTGCTTTGGTAATTGAGTTTGGTTGGATGATTGGAGATTTGGTTATTGATTCATTTTAGAAGTGGATATGGAGCTTATTGCAAAGTATTTTCCGTTGCATGATTTAGAAAGTAGTTAAGCATTGAGATGTTGATAGGCTTTCATCGTTGCAATGCTGTTTTGCATCTCCATCCATGGATGAGATTGTGACCTATTACATGAATGTAGTGATATCTAAAATTTGTATCTTTAGATTGAATTCTTGATTTGAAAGTTGTCCTTCACAATAATCTTCCCCATTCTGAATCCCTTGTTCATCTAGTAGTTTGATTTTGATATTTCCGACTGTGTAATGGATTTTAGTTAGAATGGGGTGTGTATCTTTCTTTTAATTACCATGGTCTAAGAGAAAACCACACGGAACTTCATCTGCAAGATTAATGTAGATTAGACAGACTCTCTAATCTAATCAACGATAACAGAGTTCAGTTGAAGGATGTATTATTCCCTCACGTAGACATCTTGGTTCTTGAATACATATGTTTGTAGGGACACAAATCAATCAGGTGGATCTTTTACAAACTCTATAAAGTTGAAACGCTGCTTTTCCATTCTCCAAATTGATGGATTGCTGTTGCATGGACCCTCCTCGTAATGCTACCCAAAACTACAAAATCTTAAAATTTCAACTTTTTTTAAGATAAAAATAAAGACTTTCCAGAGATCTCCATCAAGAGGAGGCGCCCATTTGCTTGGATGTTTAAAACAAAAATTTGTACCATAAGTATATCAGAAGAAACTCGTTTTTTTCTGTAGGCTTTTCCTTATCTTCCCAATCTCAAGCATCAAAGATTCTTACAATCATAAAACACTAGACTTGATGAACACCGACACGTGTGTAGGCGACAGTTGGTGGTGGTGGAATGACTCGTGTCTTCCCCATTATAACTAAAGAGGCCAAGCAATGGAGACGCAGCAATTCCTCAATCAAGAAAAGCAGCAAAACAATACATTTCCCACTTTTTCAGATCCCATATATCAAATGGTAAAAACAGGAACAGTCATAACACCAAAAGGACTCCATAAACTTGCTTCTTTTTTCTGCCATATCATACAAAATTTGACCATGAATTAGGAAAAAAATATATAACACAGACAAGTAGATACATACAATCTGTCCATAACCATTACTGTATGCATCACGCTACTTTACATTGATCATCATCTGTTGTAAAACTTCAATACTCCATAAAGAAACCAGAAGCTTATTAATTAGATATGTATGTATAATATCATCGAATCTCATGTAACGACTCCATCTCCTCACATAGAAGTAGAACACTGCGAACCTTGCCTAGAACGTAATGGCGGTGAAGGTATAGGTCCAAGAGGCATAATCGTTACGCAATTTACGATGAATCTGTACCTGCCTGAAACCCAACTTCCCACTTTCCACCTGAGCTTCCCCATTACTTTGAAGCTCAAGGCCAGTCTCCCGGTGCCCTGATCACGCTGCACTTCGTAGGCGAAAGACGGGGCGACAGGCTGCTGGAATCCGACCAATGAAGCGCTGAGCAGGTTTGTCTCCTGTTGCTCTTGATAGAAAGGGGAGATTGCAGTTTGTGGGGTGATTTTCTGGCCCTTGTAGGAAGCGTAGACAATGAATTCGTCGTAGTAGATGCCGACTTTCTTGTTTGGATTGATGGATTGGAGGGTGATTTGAATGGAGGAGTTGAGCAGGGAGGGGCCAGAGAGGTTGAGCTGATTGAGGTCAGCTTCTTTGAGAGAGAACTGAGGTTTTGAGGGGTGGAGGATGAACCAAACCAGGAAGATGAGAGAGAGGAGTGAGAGGAGGAGTGTGGTGAGGTAGATGAAGAGCTTCTTGTTCAACTTGTGGAAGCTGATTGCTTTCTTGCTGGCACAGTCTTTGGGTGATTTTTCACTGATTTTAGACATTTGCAGAGAGAGAGAGTTGATCAGATTGGTGTGTTATGGAAAGGAAGAAGATGTGAAGATGAGGGTGTTAAATAAAGGGCTCAAGAATGATAAAAAGGAGCAATTATTTTGCCTGTAGCTGCTTTCAACTCAGTTCCAAATTTTGGAGGCAAATTATTACAACTCCACTTGTAATAGACTTTGCCAACTAGTGCTCTTCAAAATATTTGATGTGGACTCATCTATAACAATAATAATATTATTATTTGTCATAATAATATTTTTAACCATTTCGAGTCCAACTTATTAATGATTGACCAAATGTTAGCTAGTAATTTAATTCATTAATTACCAGAAAAATGTGATTGTGAACATGATTCATGAATATGCATGCACTCCACTTCTCCATCATGCATATACTTTCTTGAAATTCAATTTTCATGGCCTTAAGATTCCGATTGAACTGCTTTAGGAATTATTGGGATAAAAAGTTAATCACTTTTTTCCAAGTGGTGATCACAGATAGCCATAAACTCAATGCCCATAGCCTTTTTAATTCCACTCCCATTAAGAGAGAAAGCTTTGCAACTCATCAATTAATTTAAAAGTTGTGCATTACTCTACTCTCCAAAACCAAGCTATCTCATTTTTATGATTAAAGTCTCATGTTTTAGTGTAAAGTTGAAGCAAGAAATGGGGAATCTTGAAAAAACTAACTCTTCGGACCAAATCCAGTTTTGTTTTACTTTTGGGTTAAGGAAAAAGGGTTTCTATGGTTTAGGTGAACATTGGTTGACGATGTAATACATGCATAATTTTGTATTAAAATGAGTAATTAATAAATCTCATTTAATTAGATTCTCACTTATATTTAATTTCTTGTGCTTGAGATTTGAATTGATGTGGGAAATACAAAAAATTAAAAGTGGACATCGCCATTCTAGAAGAGGTGTGACATAACAATGTCCAGATTAATTACAATTTACTATTATCAATCGATATAACATAGTATGAAATAATCAAGTTTTTAATATTGTATACCTATAAAAGGTGTTGTTTGATTGGATGGAGGGCCCCTTCATGTAGGAATCTTGAAGATGAATACTTGTTAGAAATAAAATTGATTTTCAAAAAAAGGTCATTTTTTGAGCAAGAGAAAGTTAGTACCCCATCATTATGATTTCTCAACTTACCTTTGTTGAAACTTTTGTCCATTTCACTTTGGTTTGGAGGGCCAATCACGCCACCATTTATAACCAACTCCTTTTTTCTTTCTCATTTCTAGCAATATTTCTACATATTGTATCATGTTTGCATTTTCCACAACTCTACTCCAAAATAACTCATGCTTAATTACTAACTACTAAAATGAATAGCATTTTAAATATAATTTCGAGTAGGGGAGGGGAAGTGGTGATGAAATTGAAAGTTTTTGGTTGATAGAGTGAAGAGGATGGGACAAAAGAAAGAAAAAGAAAAAGAAAAATCTGTGGACATTGGAAGATGGAACTTGGCACCATTGAAAATGACTACAAATTTGTGGGTGCCCATTACAAAAGGATTGTCACCTTTTTTTTTTTCCTTTTTTTTTGGGTTCCAAAGCGTTGGCTTCTTGTGTTTAACTTGGCATGCTAACTGAATCTAAACTATCTACAATTCTTGAATTGTGAATCATATAAGGTTTGCACTATTTCCTTAACCACTACTCAACATAAACTACTAACAAAAAATAATTCAAAAGAAAATTTGATTTTGAGGGGTGAGAAATGCTTCTAGAATTTGATCAAGAATTGAGACAAAACCATCACTCTCAATAGAGCTATTGAAACCTTCAAGAATTTTTTGTTAGGAGAAAAACTTGGTGCACTGGTTGAATGAAAACAAAAATCTCTACTCTTAAAGAAGCCATTGATGTTGAAAGCCACAAAACAAACATTCAGTGTGGATAAGGCAAGCTTTCCCAATGAGGAATAACGATAATATTTCATGGAGCTCCACTTCAAAACACTAGAAAGATGATATACATTTATAATACAAGCCATTGATTTGTTATATTACAGATATAAAGATATTGAAAGGCAGTTGCTACATTACTTAGTATGGTTACAGCAGGAAAACGCCAATCTCTGCCTAAATGTATGGAATGCCTACTACAACTAAAAAACGAGGCGAAGAGGTGAAAAAGAAAAAAAATAAAAACATGTATAAACACCATTAGCATTTGAGAATCATCAACCTGAAAGCTACCTTTGCTTATAGATGCATCAAGTTAAAGAATTAAGAGATACCAAACTCTAACTGATCAGACTACTTGTTACTTCCAAAATTTGTTCAATTTTGCTCCCGTGGATTTTGAGAAGCTAAACAGCTGATTGGTTCCCAGGTTGAGGATCTGTAGGTGCTTGACGAACAAACTGTCCTTTCACACGTGGACGCTGCTCAGCTAGCTTTTTTCGGCTTTCATATCGTACCTGTCACAATCAAATGCTCGTTAGGAAAATATAAGGAGGCAGGAATTTAATCAAAAACTGTATTTGTGTAGTGTCTCATAGATTTTATCATAGTTATCAAGTGTTTGGGCATAAATGGTGTTGCATTAGCATAAAAATGAATAGAATCTAGTACAATACAATGTATGTTCTACGTCCATGAAGAAATGGCACTGCAAAAAACTTGAGCAGACTAGAGTAAAAAAATCAGAGGTGTGCATAAGTATTTCAACTAATTCTCATTCTCAATGAAACAAGCCATAAAGTGTCACCAATTTAGGAAGAGTAGACAAAAACAATTTAAGGCGAGTAATGAGAGTCAACGAGGAACTTCTGGAAGGCAACCAAAACTTCTTACATGAAATGAGGAAAAGAATCAATGTACCTTCTTCTCAAAGCATCTATCTTTCCTCTTCAAGCGGAATTTTGTTAGAGCTGCCTCTCTTTGCATGGCTCGAAAGGCTCCCTCCTGAAGATGAAAGCTCTCTTCATGACCACTGCCGCATTCTGATGGGGCCTTCGCAGCTGACAATGCATTGATTGTGCCATTGTATCCAGAACCTTGATTGTGATGTTGGTTTATACTGCCATTACAGACACTGCTATTAGCACTCTGATCAGTTCCAGGTGAAATGAGGCCTTGATCCTCCATGTCTTCCATATTACTGCCCTGTTTGTTTTCTGCCTGATCTATGGAATTACTGTTTCTCTTATCCACAGTGCCATGTAATTGCTGGGAGCTCAATGGTTGGTGGTCTGATATATAGAAATGATTTGATTGTTGGAAGGATTCTGAAGGGTGAGTTGAGCCTGGACTAGGCAGTGGTGGAGACCCCGGTTTTTCACAGTATGTTGAAGGCACCACAGAACCATAAGCATTAACCACATTTCGAAATCTTACACCTCTAACAGCAATAGGGTGAGAAAGATCTCTATTTTGAGAGTGGGAAAATGTTCCTTCTTGTCGTTCTGTTTGGAAACCAGGCGTTGTTGGGGACTTCAGTATTGTACCGTGTGTATCAGAGTTATAATCAGGGATATGACTTGAAGGTTGTCTCTCCAAGTTCGTCTCATGTTCCTTCTGCTGATTACAAGTACTGGGAGATGTGGGCTTGCTGAGTTGCAACGGCTTATTTATGTACCTGCCAAAGAGTTGTCATCTTCATTAGAAGTGTGATGAATGAATTTGCTCAAATCCTTAAATGAACAACATTGCATAATTTCTCTTCTACTATATCAAGACCTCAGTTCCAAGAACTCCATAACAGTAAATCTTTCTACAAAGTGAATATTTACAGAGAGACGTTGACGTAAATATAAACCAGTATCCCATATTCTGCTTTCTCATGCATATCATAGCCAGGAGGAGAAACAATGAAGGACAAAATAGAGCATGTTAACTCACCTAGAAAATGGTGAAGCATCAGAGTGGTTTAACCTTGGCCTTTCATCACTTGCTTGATTCACGGAACCACTATGGTTAGATCTTCTCAAAGACAGATCCAACATAGGCGAAATATCGAACTTGTTTGCAGTGCATATCGAAGCAGAAGCCCCAATAGTGCCTTTGAGGTGATTATCAAAAGCTCCAATTAAGTCAATGGCCTCTCTCAAAGAACTTTCTGGCAAAAGATTATTTGCTCTGCGCTGTTCTTCATTATCATCAGAATTCTTGTCTTCTTGTGTTACTGCATCATCAGCATCTAATGTGGCCACTGCTACCAATCCTATTTTCAAAATGGCACAAATGTGAAGTCGCTGGCTAGGTATATTGACCAAAAAAAAAAAACATATGAACAGATCTCCTGAAAACCTTACCTTCATAATCAAGTGGTCTTTTTTTCTTATTTTGTGGACAACATTCTTCTTGTCCAGGAGTATTAACACCATCCGAAACACATTTACCACTTTCTGGCTGCAAAGGGCCTTGAACATGTTCAATATCTTCTTCTTCTTCAGTTTCCGACTCTGGTTTTGTGCACGAGCTCTGCAGTAGATAAACAGTTTGTATTAGTTCATTCTTCCAACAATAGATAACCGGAGTTTCAACTGAAGATGTTTCAGGACTTGAAAGAATAACAATGGAACAAGCAGGTTAAGATAAAATACCTGAGCATCACTTCCTTTGTCAATTCCCTCCTTGTTTCTCTGAATGCATGACACATAATCACTAGAATGGTTACTGGTAGCATTGTTCTCAGCAGTCGCCTCATCCTTCTCCAGAGCTACACTTTCATCAGGAGGCCCAAGTCCAGCACCAGTGCTCGACTGATGCCACAGTTGAGACAAGATAATCAGACTCTAAAGCAACTATGGATTTATCACTATATTTGCACGTGCGTTGTAGAAATACTGACATGAGAAATAAGTCAAAATGATGAATGCATACTCATATACATGTATAATAATGATATACATGTATATATAAAATAAGAATGTAACAGGCAATGAGTTTTTTTGGAAAATATGGCTCTTCCAAAGCAATAGACAATGACCAAAGAATTGGAAGAAAATTGAGGATGAAACTTACAGCTTGTTTCCTCCAGACATGCTGCCACAAGTTCCTGAGCTCGTTTTTCCTGACAGGCTTAACTAGAAAGTCAGTTGCACCTCTCAGCATGCATTTGTAAACCGTGCTGATCGAGTCTTGTGAAGACATCACTACAAACCAATAAAATATGTTAAAGACCTCCAGTAGAGGAGATATGTACTAAAAAGATTCATGTGAAACGTACTTATTACTGGAATATTTTTGCAGATTTCATGTTCCATGATTAAAGTGAGGAGCGCGTATCCAGAGATTGATGGTAATTCAACTTCAGTTAGAATGAGGTCGATGTTACGAGGTCTTCCTTTCAGTACCTCCCATGCTTTTAAGCCATCACCAACTGCAGCAACTGCTTCAGATAAACAGAGTTTTTAAGTTTTCAAACACTAAAAATCAATCAAAGCTACTTGATAACGAATATCTTTAAATCATTCAGACTAGCTCTTGACCACATATCATGACAAAATATGATTTCCACCATACACGATAAAGAAACTATTCAATGGAACACCTCTACTATGTAAGCACATTACCAGTCTAGGAAAGTTGGTGCAAATTACTCAATGACAACAAGATAGTTTGAGGTTTTTGGTTGACATCACATCGCCTAACAGTAACTACATTAGCAAACATCACTAACAGTTTGGGAGATGAATTTAAAATTCTAGATCCAAGAAAATGAGCATGTTGATGTATCATACTGACAAATGAAAGACAGCAAGTTTAATTTATGAAGAAATTTGGCTTAGTTGCCCAAATCACAACCCTTGACCAAATTTGCAATTCTCAACCAATATTTCATAGTATCAATCTTAACAATGAACTTTCTAATTATTGTGATTCAAGTGATAAGGCAAATTCCCGACTCCTGATAGCTCATTCAGAAATCAGGATCTTAATTTATTGTTCGTGCCAACTTTCAGGCGCCAGGAACTTGTCCTTGACTTGAACTACAAAAATTAGAAAGTTCATGGTTGTGATTGAGATTCTTGAATCCATTGGTTTAATTTACAACTTTGATCACAAGGTTATGATTTTCATTGCAGCTAAGCCAAGAAAGCTCCAGTAGTAACTTTTAATATCATGATTTCAAAAGCTCCAACCTTATTACAGTATTTCATAAAACAACCGATAATGGAAAGATTCACTCACAGGGTAGAACACAGATCAATCAAAAAAAAATTCAGGATGGCTGCCAACTAAAACCATTGAGTGGGACTTCTTCTTCACCACATTCAAGCACACAAACTTTTCTCCAAAGTAAACCGCGTTCTCCATTTTTTCAATAACCAAAAGATCATCATCCAATTATTATTTTTTTACACAAAATTCTAAAATCCGGCTGATCAGCAAAGTATTCGAACAATGAACAACCACAAGATTGAATCTTTGATTCTTGCATCATTAAAGAAATGAACAAATCTCATCATCTACAGACAATCACACACCCAAAACCCCAAGCTTTCTAAATCAAAAACAAAGAAATCACAGCAAAAATCCAAAAAAAAATAAAATAAAAATAAAAATAAAAATCAACCTTTGTAGCTGCATTTCCTGAGAAGTGCGGAAATAATCTGCCTAGTTGAATCATCAGCCTCTACCAACAGCACTCTCACCGCCATTTTCGGGAGGAAACTCTCCCACCTCACAGCAGCAGAACTCCCCTCCTCCGCGGCCCCTCCTCCCCCTTCAGCTGCAATCCTCTTTTCACCCAGCTTCGCCATCTCCATTTCCACCCCTGTTTCTTCAACTTGCAACTCCATTCCATTTTCAATGCTCACTGCAATCTCCCCCATTTTTTTCCTACCCAGAAGATTATTTCAGTTTTCAGAGGAGAATTCAGACTAATAACTGTCGCTCTTGGAATTTTCGACAACAGTTTCACAAGTTGTGGTTTACTCGAAGCCTATGTCCGTAATAAAACAAAACATTTTTCAACTCAAAATATCTGAAATTTGAGACCCCATCTCTTGAATTTCGATCCTATGCTGGCCTTCCATTGGTCAATGTTTAACCACCTCACATCTAATGGCTCACGTTGCCTTCATTCAATACTTCGCGGTTTCACCCCACAATTCCTGGAAATTATACTTCACTCCCCAAACCACCACGACAAATTTGCAAAAACAACCAGTATTTCAGATTACTTGGGGGTGTTTATGAGATTATGAGAAGTTGATGGGCAAAAGAGTGGCAATGAAAAGGAAAGTGACACAAAATATCTAGAATAATGTAATGAATGGCCCAAATTAGCCACAATCAAAAAGCAAGGGGCCATTGGCTCACCCCTTCTTTATTTTTCCCTCTCTCATATTTGGTTGGTGGAACAAATTATAAATATAAATTAATATTTGAAGAATAAATTTTTACTTTATCAAAGATATTTATGTAAGGTGCACAAGTTGTGAGACGTGGGCCCCAATGCCAAGATATTTTCCCGCTTCATGGATAGGAATTTGACACGTGGATACACCCTTCAATATCTTTTATTTGTGGCGCTTATCTTCTGTATTTTCTTTCTTTTGAAAAATTAGGATTTGGAATATTTTTTATATAATTTGTGGAGTCATATGTCAAACCCTAATTATGGTCTAAGAATTGAGATGACTAAGACGTTAAGAGGTGTTAAAACAATATTTCTTAATTTATATTTTACTAAATAATGTTATTTATTGTTTAAGCAAAATTAATAGTAGATTCTTGTAAAATTGTCTCTTGAACATAGAATTTCTCAAATCGATTATCAGATTTCTAAAAGCATTTTTAATTAACCAATTTATTGCTTCTCACAAATTTAATTATTGGGGCGGTAATTCACGGATCTTGATTCAATAAGAATTTGTTCGAGCTTGTTTATTAATGAAATTAAGTTTGAGCATTATAGTATTTGACTCGTGAGATTGTGCATAAGCAAGTAAGCTAAAATTAGTAAGAAATATGAAATATTTAATTTTATAAAAGTTTTATTTTTACAATTTAAATGTAATAATAATGATAAATCATTCTAGTAATGTGGAGTTTTTTTAATTTTGCATGAATATGATATTAACTTTAGATTAAATAGCTTTTCTTTTAAAATAATAATAATAATATTTTAAATATATTCTAAATTAAAAAAAAATCATTAAGATTCTATTTAATTCTAAATGAATCAAATTTAAATACGATAGTACTTAATGATACATCAGCTCTGACGAATTAGTTATTATTTCATTTTTTATTATTTTTTTTGTCGAACTTAATTGGTACAACTATCGTATTCATATTAATTACAAAAATTAATGATTAAAAAGAAGAGAGTGAGAGAGAGAATCAGAGAAAATGGATATGATCAAACTAAAATAGTGTGCAATTGACGTGTACGCAGACGCAAATTAAAAAAATATATATGTATGATACTTGTGTTTATTGTGTGGTTTGCGATTTTAGAGCATAAATAAACATAATAATAATGTGAAGGCTAAGAGTTGTTCTGGTTCATGAATCTCTCTCCACATTTGCTTCTCTCTCTCTCCTCGCTTTTTCTAGTTTATATACATATGTAAGTCCATTTTTGTCGTCAATTCAAAGCTTGTGTACTTGAGTTTAATCTTGCCATAATTTATTATTTTTATCATTAAGTTGTGTTTCTTTGTGATTGATCGATTATTATAATAAAATAAGATTTTAGAATTTACTAGCGTGATTAATCATATTGAACTCAATAATAGTTGATATAGAAATAGACCCTGTGGAAGTGTTAATAAGCCTATCTTTGTCAATGACATCCTATAACTCAATCTAAATATAAAATAATAATTTCTCTTTCATCCACCTACACAATCCAAGATTCAACTCAATTTTTATTTAGAACAATGACATTCACACAACCTAAAATTTATTTTATTTTAATATTTATGTTTCAATATATATTATTTATAATATTTTATTGAATCTTTAATTATATATTCATAAATATATAATTATAGTAAAAACATTACATACACCGTAAAAAGTTAATATTTGACTCAATAATAAAATACAAATTAGAGAAAATAAAAGTTTTGATTGTGAATGAAAATATATAATTATTGGATCATTTTATAGAGAAAAAAAATTATGAATTTCAATAAAATTTTTATTTGTTTATTTTAATTATTTATTTATAATATATAAGATTTGATTATTGATCTATACAAATTAGAGTATAGAATCACATACTGCCAAGTGACAGCATGTGATTGGATAACCCATAGGTTGGATGAGACACCGGTATCATGACATTTTTGCTTCCAAAATTTATTTTTTATTTTTTTTAATAAAAAAAGTGATGACATCTACCACCAATGTAATGGAGTAGTCTAAGGAGCTCTCCAAACTATTTTTTTTATTAGTATGATAATTCAATAATTTTATAAGATAATTTTTTTGCTGAGATTTGGAAAATTGGGAAGAAGAAAAAAAATAAAAAATTGAAAATAATAAATTAAGGAAAAGTAAATTTAAAATACTTTTTAATTTACTCAATTTTATATTATTTTTATTATAGAAAATCTAATGAAATCTCGCTTACTCTTAGATCCGCCACCAGCTTGGCTTTGGTTCCACCAACAACTCTGTTCAAAAACAAATATCAATCTATTTCCCAAATCCATATAAAGAAAGGCAAATTTTTATATAAGATAGATTTCACAGCTTATTTTTTTTTATATAGGATTAAATGTATTCAGGTATTCAATTGGACTTTTTAACAAATAATGTATTTTTATTTACTCAATGATATATTTTTGCAAATAATGTATTTTTAGTAAATAATACATTTAATATTTATTCAGTAAATAATGTATTTAGTTTTTGCTCAAATAATAATACTCACTTTGTCCCGAATTAATAGTCCCAAATTGAAATGACACAATAATCAATGTTTGTGATTGCAGAAGAATTAATAATTCATTAGTGATTGTAAAAAAAATTGTCATTTAAAGAAATGAGACCCATAAATGGGACAGATTGAAAAGGAAAGTGATAGGGTTGCAAGTCATCTTTGAGACGTAGTTCGCGAGTCTTGGACTTCTTGTTGAAGGCGGCATCGAGAGCGAGCCAAATTGCACAAGCCGTAGAACATCCAAGAACCTCAGCCATCGCTTCCTCGGATAGAGTCGACAGAAGAAGACTGAGAAGGCGTTGGTCCTGCTGATGCCAAGCAACGTATGCCGGATTCGGCTGCGGGGGCAAGGAGAGAGTCGCGGGCGGTGGGTGGGAAGAATCATCAACAAATTTCATCAAACTTTGATAGGTGAGATCGAAGAGGCACGATCTGAGATCACCATAACAAAAAATTGGATGATTATGATGACCAAATAGTTATCATATGTATGAGCGTAGATAGTGGGAGAGCGTTTGCGTCGGAGGCCATGGCGGACGAGATGGATGGCTTGGATGGTTGCGCCGAGCGAGAGGGAGGAAAAAGAAAAATAGGATTGATGGATTCGATACGGTTAAGTTGATATCATGATAGAGTTTGTATTATTGGCCATGAAAATATTAAACTTTATTGAAGAGTATATATAGAGGTTACAAAAGATACGAAAATATTTAAAGAATACAAGTAAACTCTAAAGGATAAATTTGATATGCATGAATATGAATATCATATCTAACATGTATCTAGTTTATCAAAAAGTGAAACTAATATTGAGACATGAGGAATAATTTTATTCATTAAATAACGTCATACAATTTTTGTAAGAAACTCTCTCACACAATGATCTCATAAATAAAATAATCTACACTTCAACGAGTGCATGCAAATATTTGTTATTATCAAAGCGCCATGCGTAGAAAATATTAAACCTTCATTTTTAATTATTTGTGGTGGGCTATATAAGTGTGAATTATTTTATTATATTTTTCTGTAAAGTTACAATGCAGATATAGAATCGGAAGGTTGAACTTGATATGTTTTTTTTATTTTTATTTTATCATTATTACTTTTTATTAAATTATAATATTAAACTAGAAATTTAGAAATGCTCGATTTTATATCGTTAAATTAAATGGCCAGAGGCATTTAAATTGAAATTGAAATCTCAATTGGAAGTATGCTTAAAAATAACACTTAATCCATTCCATATGAAGTGGGCCTTCAAGCTTGGCCCATTTAAACCCCACCATTAGTAATTCAATTTTCTCTCTCTCTCTCTCTCTCTCATCAAGTCATCATTGAAGAATTTCCCTTCCGATTTCAGAAACTTCGAGAAATGGCTACTCTATTTGCAGCTCCAACTATGCAGATGAGCTTCGCTTCGCTCATCAGCACCATGTTTCTTGCCCCACTTCGTCTTCTTCTTTGCCGTCGTCGTGTAGCTGTTCAAATAATTCTCACCCATATTCATTTCCTTCACAAAAATCCATTTTTCTGGGTCCAGGCTTCACGACCCAAGAAACTCTTCTCGTGAAAAATGGCGTTCAGATATCGTTTGGGATCAAAATGTCGTGGCATGGCCCCCTTTCTTCTGTGAAGTTGATTCTTCAAGGCAAAAACTTGGAGGTACCCTTTTCTTCCTCGTGCATATAATTTTTGTCGTCTCGCCACATTTGTAAAAGGGCACTCTATTTTTATCTGTAAGTTTGTTGATGATAGATGCTCCACTTGATGTATGCCGCTTGATAGGTTTTTAGTCACTGCATCAGACAAGCTGTGGATTCTTGATTTTGTGACTATTTTCAGAATATGGAAACATCTCTTTGAATATTCTAGATTCTCGCATGTGATACATAGAATCTGATGGAGTTTGTCATGTTATAGAGCTGTATGACAGAGTAGTATGGCATTTGCAATTCGTTGACGAAATGCTTATAATTGGACCACTGTTCATAGAGATCTTGATGGGCTTAATTGATGATGTTTGTTCCTTTGTACAAGCATGGAGTTATTTTCTTGTTTCTCCAAACTTGTGCCACCATAGTTTGTTTCTTTTCTGATGGAATAAAAACAAGAAAAAATGAGCATTTTACTGAACATGCAATGCAGCTAACTCCCACAGTGAAGAGCTACGTGGAAGATAAGTTAGGCAAAGCAGTTCAAAAGCATAGCCATTTAGTTAAGGAAGTAGATGTGAGGCTGTCTGTCCGTGGTGGAGAGTTAGGGAAAGGTCCAAAACTGCGAAGATCTGAGGTGTGTTTTCATCACCGCATTCTATTTAGTCTAGACAGAAGTCTAAAATGAGCTGCTATAACTTATAATGTAGGTTACTTTGTACACGAAAAAGCATGGTGTGGTTCGAGCTGAAGAGGAGGCAGAGTCGCTATATGGTAGCATAGATCTGGTGTCTTGTATAATTCAAAGAAAATTGAGGAAGATAAAGGAGAAAGACTCGGACCATGGCCGCCATATGAAAGGTTTCAAGATGCTGAAGGTCAGGGAGCCTGGTGCAGTGGCAGTTGGTGAGGATGTAGTGGAAGTTCCGAGTGTAGGGGATGAAGAGGAAGAGATGGTTCTAAATGAGGTGTGAATGTCTGTTTATGTCTCTATCTATGTATGGAAATGCTGATGATTTTCAGGCATTACGTGCTGGGTGCAGATTGTTCGGACCAAGTACTTTGAAATGCCACCACTGAGTGTTAGTGAGGCAGTTGAGCAGCTGGAGAATCTGGAACATGAATTCTATGGGTTTCGCAATGAAGAATCTGGTATGCATTCTCCCTCCCTCGTCATAGTCCTTCACGTGCTCATGATGGGCATTGGAGCGTTTCTGATACCTCTCTTTGCAGGTGAGATCAACATCGTCTACAAGCGAAAGGCTGGAGGCTTTGGCCTTATAATTCCAAAGCCTAATGGTGGTGCTGGACCCTGTGCTTCTTCACTCCTCTGCCATTTAATCCAATCATATTTTAGCTCTACCTTCATAAGTGAGCTTTAACTAGACTTGTTTTTGTTGATAAATGGCCCATACACTTCTACCATAATTGTCGTATCAATTGATCAGAAGAAACTAGTTGTCATGGAGAATTTCCAGTTTACCATTTTTATGGAGTTTAATCTTAGAATGAAGAAAATGGCAGCATGGAATATGTGAGTCAATGATTTTGCATTCGTAAGGAGCAAATATGAAATCAGAGTAGTTCATCTTCTGAGAAATAATCTGACAATTTGTGGAAACATATGATATGAATGAGGTCTTAATATATTGAATAAAAAATGAAAAACTTGATAGCAAAATTATGAAAAACTAATCCTAATCAAACAAGCCAAAGCCAAGGTCGTCATCACTTTCTTTCTTCTCCTCTACCTGTAGATCAATGGGGATAGGGATACATTGTCAATTCAAGGATTCAAACTAAACCAACTCAGTTGGACAATATGCATATTGACTCAAAAAAAAAAAAAAAAAAGTTGGCAAGTGCATAAGACAAAATAAGAAAATATTAAAAAAACAAAGGCACAATTTGGTGATATGGTGACAGCAACCCTTCATGCAACTAATTTCTAAAATATAATTTAAAATTTGTATATTGTATATAATTATTAAAAATTATATATATAAAAAGATCCTATATAAATAGGGATAAATATTGTCATATTATTATAATAAAGAACTTAAAATGTATAACTCTAAAATATTTTTTAGATTTATATATTTTGAATAAGAGCATAATATTAGGTTAATTAAATAAAGATAAATTAATGTTTTATTAAATAATTAGATTATGATGGTCATCGATGAAAATAACTTTATAATTAATTACAGACATAAACTTATGTGTCATCCATCCTATTCCATACCAAAATAAAATGTCAAAAAAATTCCAACTATAAAAAAAGTGAAGTATGATCAAACAAAAATATGACTTCTCCCAAAACAGATTGGCGGTAACCGAAATTTGTACCTTCTTTTCTTCGACAGCGGGGGCAGTTGCGGATGCGACTTCGGCGCCACTAGCAGCAACAACGACGGCTGGCGCTACCACATGATCCGACGTTGAGGATGAGGTCCTCAACATGCCTCTTCTCGCATAGCTTGGCAAAGAGACTCGACGTCTCGACCAGTACGATTTGATAGAATATTAAATTATCTATTTATATATATTTTTAGATATAATTGTATCTAGGGTTTTCATGCATATCTTGTAGATATTTTCATATCTTTTTGCTCTCTATTTATATACATCAATAAAGACTTTTACGTTTGCAGAAAACTCTATCATGGTATCAGCCTCATAATCGATCCTATCTCCCTCACGTCGCCCACGCCCACACATGGCTTCCGACGCCCTTCCCCTCTCCACTCTCATCCACATGGTTACCATCAAGTTATCCTCCTCGAATTTCTTTCTATGGCGTTCGCAACTTCGGCCTCTTCTCACCTCGCAGGACTTGATGAAGTATGTCGACGACTTACTACCACCTCCACCCGCGGCGCTCACTTCTCCGAATGGAACTGCAACACAAAATCCGACCTTCACTACTTGGAATCTACAGGACCAACGTCTCCTTTGTTTGCTACTTTCCACCTTATCCGAGGAAGCCATGGCCGAGGTCCTTGGCTGCACAACGTCTTGCGTCGTTTGGATGGCCCTCAACGCTGCCTTCGCCAACAAGTCAAAGACGCGCGAGCTTCGCCTGAAGGATGACCTCCAATTAATGAAACGCGGATCACGCTCTGTCACCGAATATGGTCCGGAATTCAAAGCCATATGTGATCAGTTAGCAGCGATCGGTCGTTCAGTCGATGATATAGACAAAGCTCACTAGTTCCTTCGGGGACTTGGTCCCTCCTTCGCCTCGTTCTCGGTCGCTCAGATGGCGCTCACTGCTTTTCCATCGTTCCACGATCTTTTATCTAAGGCTAAAAGTTTTTCTAATTTTCAGGATTCTATGGATACTCACTCTTCTTCGCAGGTTGCATTCTATGGCCACTCGCAGCCCTCCGCCTCAGCCGAGCCTCTGCGCGGTGGTTCTGAGCATCGCAATAATAACTCCCGCAATTCTCAGCATCGCCGCGGTGGCAACGGCAGGAACAATCAACATCGTCCTCCGCGTTGTCAATATATCGACAGGAGGGCCACTACGCCAATGTCTGCCCGATCGCTATTCTCGTACTTCGAGTGCAAACCTACCTGAGGCGTTCAATACAAGTTGCTCGATCTCATCTGCTCAGTCCTCTGACTGGTTTCTTGACACTAGTTCCTCGGCACACATGATGCTGAATGTTGCGAGCCTTGATACTTCTCAGCCTTATTATGGCTCCGACCGTGTTATAGTCGGTAATGGTGCACATCTTAATATTTCTCATATTGGTTCTTCTCGGATTTTAAATTCAGTTAATCTGTTGGATGTTCTGGTTATTCCGTCATTGACTAAGAATTTACTCTCTGTCAGTAAACTCACGTCTGACTTTTCGGTTGATGTTCTTTTTTCTGATCGATTTTTTGAAATTCAGAATCATCACACCAAGGAGGTACTCGCAAGCGGTCGTCGTACTGCTGGACTTTATACCTTGGATCGTATGCTTCCTGGTTTCGTTTCCCAATTACAGAACAATGTTTTAAAAGCTTCTTTTGAGCTTTAGCATAGTCGTCTTGGCCATGTTTCTTATGATGCTATTTCTTTACTTAATAAGCAAGGTCACATTTTTGTAACTTCATGTTTGCCAAAACCATCTGTTTGTATGTACTGTCAGAAAGCTAAGAGCTCTCATTTGCCATTTACCTTGAATGAAAACGAGCTTTACATGTTTTGGATATTATCCACTGTGATTTATGGGGTCCAGCACCTGTTACGTCCAATGCTTCTTTTCTATATTACGTCATTTTTGTTGATGACTTCAGTCGCTTTACATGGCTTTTCCCTCTAATTAGAAAGTCGAATTTCTTTGCGGTTTTACAAACATACACGTCACTTGTCGAAAATCTATTTTCTCGAAATATTAAGATTTTTTTAGAGTGATGGTGGCGGTGAATTTAGCACGCCTCCAAATTTTGAGAATTTCCATCCGTTTGGTTGTCGGGTTTATCTGTGTTTACGTGATTATGCAGCTAACAAATTCTTTCCTCGCGGCTTGCCTTGCATATTTATTGGCTTTTCTTCTCAGCACAAGGGTTATCGCTGTCTCGACACTTCTACTTCATGCGTCTATATCACGCGGCATGCTTGCTTTGACGAGTCATATTTTCCTATAGTGGGATCATCTTCTGCTACGCTTCTTTATAAGCTGGATGTTTCAGGATTTCTGGAACCGCAAGCTACTCTTACCTCGCCCGCAACATCTCAGCCCTCAACATTGCATCCGATTGCACCTTCATCCTCCGCCTGCTCCTCCCGGACACCACATGATCACGCGGGCTCGTGCTGGAATTTTCAAACCACACCTATGCATCAACACGCCTGTATGATGCGCTTCTAACTTTCACCAAGTCAAAGGGATTTAAGTCCGCTGCGAAGAATCCCCTCTGGCTTGCTGCCATGTCTGAAGAAATGGACGCTCTTCATCGCAACCGGACTTGGGAACTCGTTCCACCACCTCCAGATTCGAACATTGTAGGTTCCAAGTGGGTTTTTCGGACCAAGTTTTGCTCTGATGGGTTCATCGAGCGACATAAAGCTCGCCTGGTTGCTCAAGGCTTCTCTCAGATTCCCGGTATTGACTTTTCACACACTTTCAGCCTGGTGGTCAAGGCTACCACTGTTCGTGTCATTTTATCTCTCGCTGTCACCAACGGTTGGCCTCTACATCAACTTGACGTTAAGAACGCATTCTTGAATGGCATCCTATCAGTTCATGTATATATGTCTCAGCCTTCCGGTTTTGTTGACTCACACTTTCCTAATCATGTTTATTTACTCAAGAAAGCTTTATACGGTCTTAAGCAAGCCCCTCGCGCGTGGTTTCAATGGTTAAGTTCGTTTTTGCTCTCCTCGGGATTCACTTGCAGCAAGGTGGATACTTTGCTATTTATCTTTCATCGTGGTACTACTCTACTCTATTTGCTTGTGTACGTCGACAACATCATTCTGACCGAAAATAATGCATACCATATTTCGACCTTCATCTCTCGCATGCACAATGAATTTGCCATTAAAGGCATGGGTTTGCTTAGCTATCTTTTGGGATTAGAAGTGGCTTATACAAAGGATGATTTAATTCTTTCTCAAGCTAAATATGCTAGGGACATTCTTGAGCGATCAGATCTGCTTCATGCAAAGCTAGTGGCAACTCCTCTACTTGCTGGCATCGCATTACCTCAGGATGGTGAAGCTTACAACAATGTCACTCATTATCACTCCATTGTTGGTGCACTTCAATATCTCACCATTACTCGCCCGGATATTACTTTCGCCATAAATCTTGCAAGTCAATTTCTCAAGTCTCCTACTATCGAACACTTCTAGGCTGTCAAACGGATATTATGGTATGTGAAAAGGTACACTTTCTCATGGCCTAATATTCTCTCGTCAATCATCTTGTGACTTGGATGCTTATTCCGATGCGGATTGGGCTCGATGTGTTGATACTCGTCGTTCTACTTATGGATATGCCATTTTTTGGATGGAAATTTGGTTTCATGGAGTGCGAAGAAACAACCGACTGTCGCTCGCTCGAGCTGCGAGTCAGAATATCGTGCTATGGCAAATATAGCTATTGAGATTATTTGGATAACATCTCTTCTTCGTGAGTTAAATATCTCGCTTGTTCGACCGCCCCATCTATTTTGCAACAAAAAGAGTTCCATCTTCCTCACTCAAAATCCTATTGCACATAAACGAGCCAAACACATCGACATCGACATCGACCTACTGATTTACAGCTCGCTGACATCTTCACCAAAGCACTTCCGCGACCACTGTTTGAGTTTTTCAGAAGCAAGCTCAGGCTCGACGCCGTTCGGATGCCTTCGCTTGAGGGGGGTGATAGAATATTAGATTATCTATTCATATATATCTTTAGATATAATTGTATCTAGGGTTTTATATTTCATGCATATCTTGTAGATATTTTCATATCTTTTTGCTCTATTTATATTCATCAATAAAGACTTTTACGTTTGCGTAAAATCCTATCACGATTCAACATTCACGTTGGCTGCCTTCAATAGCGTAGAGATCTTCTCTGCCTGAAATAAAATCAGAATAGGAGATCGATACACCCAAATCTCTTACGTACGCATAAATAAATACACCATGCATATTAGTAGTATTACAGTTATTGGGATGTCGTCGTCGTGACTAAACTTAATAATGGAGATTTTGGTCGTTAAATAATTAAAGATTAATAAAATTGAATGAAGGAATAATTCATTGCTAAAATTAAGAATGAAATTTTTTGATCGTTAAATAATTAAAAAGTAAAAGATAAAAAATTCTAACGGAATTTTTCATTGCCAAATAATTAAAAATAAATAATAAATTAAAATATTTAGCGATAAATCTTAATTAATTAGAAAATAAATAAGTTTAAATATATAAAGATGAAATTAAATAAAATATCATTATATATGTTTGGCCCAAAAATGATTGGCTACAAAAACTAGGTCCACGTCCAGTAAGAATGGCAACGGCCCAAGAGGACACACTCAAATATAGGGGTGGGAATAGGCCAGGCCAGACCAGTCTTTGGTCCATAAGGCCTGGACCTACTATAATTTTGATAGGCCTGAGCTTGGCCTATTATCTATGATAGGCCTTAATATAGGCCTGGGCCTGGCCTTTTTAATGAAATAGGCCGGGCTTTCGGCCTTTTAAAAGCCTATTCGAGCCTGTTTAATACAATATATTTACATAAAATATTTACCAACTAAAACTAACACACATCTAAAAACTAAGATATAATATGTATGCGATCAAAATAAGAATAGATGCTAATAGCTAATCAAGATTAAAATATAAATAATAAAATCATTCAATCTAAAAGCACAATGCAATCAACAATAAAATATCAATCTTTAAAAATTAGTTAAAGTATGGCGACATAATTTTCCATCTTGACAAATACAACCAATAATATAATATGAATCTTCAATCATTCTAGCACTTGTTCAATCTCTTGCAAAAAATAAATTATACACATTAGACAAGTATAATATAAATTTTAAATTCATAATAAAATTCTGAAGGAAAGATTAAGGCCTATCTTAACTCAACTCACAAAAATAAAAATTAAATTCTAATAGCACTCTTATCCCGTGAATTGCTAGCAACATAACCAAATAAACTCAAAAGGTAACAAGATTCACATAGAAGACAAGAGCTTTCGACCTTAATTATCAGGATTGAGAAGCAAAAGCAAAATAATTATCAAAATTCTTAAGAGTTCAACAATTAGAAAATTATTATAATCATTATCACAAAATGGAGAGATAATCTAGCAAAAACTCACTAGAACAAAGCCTGTATCAACCGTAAAATATCCCTAATTCAATTTAATTGTCACCATAAATCTGAATAAAGTGGAAATATAAGATCTACGCCTTCATCAATAATATGCGTATAACAAACACAAACTACATAAAATAAAAAATAGAATACAAAAAATCATTACTGATGCGAATGTTGAGCCTTCCTTCCCTACATCCTCATCCCAGATACAGAATTAGACCAAAACGAAGGCGGTGGGGAACGTAATGCTGAACGACGATGGTGATGCGGCGGCCAAAGATGCAGTTTATCTCCCCATAAGTACTATAAACAGAAATTGGGATAATTATATTTAAGATTCCTGAATCCATAAATTAAACATACGAATCTAAAACCCTAAAAAGCAAAAGCTTACCTCCTATTTGCAATTCGTATTGTTTAAAGAAGAGTGGATGTTTCTGGAGCTCTTGATTTGATGAGGAGATGTCTGACTTTGACTGAACTATGAACTGAGTTGCACACGCTGCTTGTAGAAGAAAAAAAATTAGTGAAAGGAAGAAATGAAGAAGAGGACGGCGGTAAATGAACACAGGAATAGTTTTAGGGTTATTTAGTATGTATTTTATTTGTAATATATTATTTATCTTAAATGATAAATATATTTAAATTATTTTTAATATATATATATATATATATATATATATATATTTATAACATGCCGGCCTGATAGGCTTGGTAGGCCTACTCTTAAGCCTTGGCCTAGGCCTATTTAAGTATAAAGGCTTTTTCAAAAGCCCAAGCCTAGCCTACTTAATAAACAGGCCAGGCCAGGCCCGAAGCAGGCCAGGCCGTAGGCCCCTATCGGGTAGCCTGGCCTATTCTCACCCCTACTCAAATGGGCTCTACGACCTCCAAACAGTGAACTCGACTAAGCCCAGACCCAGCGCACTGGGCCATGACCCAAAGGGACCTACCCAGAAGGACCTACCCAAAGGATCACAACCTACCAGCAAGGGTCCTACTGAAGATCTCCACGACCTATCAATCATCCAAAAAGAACACGACCCACTCCTCCTACCTAGAAGATCTGGAAGGCAAGTACTAGGCCATACGTAACTCGGAAGACCATTGCGGACTAAAACCCAACTACCCCCGAAGGAACCGGAACTACCCCCAAGTTCCCCACATCGCCTACTGGGGAGAGGTCAAACAGATAAGGGTGCAGCCACGGATAATTCGGAACCAACCCAAAGTTCCTCACGTCGCCTACTGGGGAGAAGTCAAAACGGATGAGGGTCCAACTGCGGATAATTCGGAGGTTTGTTGAGGGACCCTGAACAACCTCCAAAAAGGATGCATATGTCAACCTCCAGCCACGACCTCCGATAAAATCGGAACTACCCCCTGAATTCTCTAGGATTGTAACAACTCCTCTTGAACTATAAAAGGGGAGCCGGTAGGTCATTTTTAGCACGTTTTTACTTTTATTATACTTGTATTCTTCAAAATTCACAATTCACACTTCATCATTCATAATAAAATTACATTATTTTGTTGTTCGTTAGCTATCTTTCATAAGTTCCAGGATCCCTATATCATCACAAATCGAACCTCAACATTTGGCGCCCACCGTGGAGCTCGGAACTTCCACGCTTTGAGCACTTGCATTGAGATAGGCTCGATCCTTAAAATTGTTCGACCTTGGGGTCTCCCTAGGGATCAACCCCAGGCCCGAAGGGGCTATTGTTGGGCCCAAAAATGATTGGGCTAGAAAAAACTAGGCCCATGTCCAGTAAGGATGGCAACGGCCCAAGAGGACACACTCAAATGGGCTCTACGACCTCCAAACAGTGAACTCAACTAAGCCAAGGCCCAGCGCACTGGGCCACGACCCAAAGGGACCTACCCAGAAGGACCTACCCAAAGGATCACAACCCACCAGCAAGGTCCAGCTCCCGAAGTACACGACCCAGAACAACAGATCACAACCTACCAGCAAGGGTCCTACTGAAGACCTCCACGACCTACCCATCATCTAAAGGGAACACGACCAACTCCTCCTACTAAAAAACTATGAAACCAACACGTACGACCTACCTAGAAGATCAGGAAGGCAAGTACGAGGCCATACGTAACTCAGAAGACCGTTGGGGACTCAAACGCAACTGCCCCCGAATGAATCGGATAAGGGTCTGGCCGTGAATAATTCGGAGGACCATTGAAGACCCAAATTCAACTGCCCTGTAAAGATCGGAACCACCCCCAAGTTCCACGCGTCGCCTACTGGGGAGAAGTCAAAACGGATGAGGGTCCAGTCGCGGATAATTCGGAGCTCCGTTGAGGGACCCTGAACAACATCCAAAGAGGACGCATACGTCAACCTCCAGCCACAACCTCTGATAAAATCGGAACTACCCCCTGAATTCTCTAGGATTGTAACGACTCCTATTGAACTATAAAAGGGGAGCTGGTAGGTCATTTTAGCACGTTTTTACTTCTATTATACTAGTATTCTTCAAAATTCACGATTCACACTTCATCATTCATAATAAAATTACATTATTTAGTTGTTCGTTAGCTATCTTTCATAAGTTCCAGGGATCCCTATCTCATCACAAATCGAACCTCAACATTTGGCGCCCACCGTGGGGCTCTTAGAACAAAAAATTTGATTTGTTTTGCAGGAAATGGCTGAACAACAATCACCAAGAAGGAGTATGGAGGTGGAAAACTCGTACGCAAGAAGGGAAGAAACAGCTGAAGGGAGGAGGAAGGCTTTGCAGGACCTTGTCCATAGGACGGACCTGACCAGGATCCCGTTGAGCTTCTTGCCTCCGCGTCTGTCTTCCATTGTAGACCCAAATATAGCACAAATGATGAACCAGATGAATGCGACACAGAAGGAACTAGTCAAGATGAACCAATAAATGGAACTGATGTCCAGGACGATCCATGCACTGCAGGAGGAGACCATAGAACCATAGAACCCCCGACAGGGTCACGACCACGACCTTGGATCACTGACCCTGAAAGTTGCACACGACCACCTCCAGTCACCCCCAGGAACCTCAACCTAGACTTAAACAACAATGCAAATTGCCACAACCAGCATCCCCTGCCGAATACTGGAGCAAGACCTGGGGCTGGGGCTGGCACCGAAGATGCTTCAACGATCGCGGTGATGGCTATGAGCACGATCGAGAGCCGCCAGAACTACTTTGAGTCCCTGTTAGCTCGCATTTCGGGAGTACCACCACTGGAGATGAACATTGCAAGGGAGATTTACGCGGAGTCACCTTTTACTCCTGACATAGCCAATGTTGAGATCCCAGAAAGGTTCATTCCACCGAACTTCATTCCATACGATGGGACCTCAAATCCAGACAACCACATCGCCATCTACAAACAAAAGATGTTCACTGCGTCAATACCTGCTGATGTGCGGGAAGCTTACATGTGCAAGAACATTGGGTCCAGTCTGACGGGACCTGCCTTGGAATGGTTCGTGAGTCTCCCCCATGGATCTATATCCACGTTTGCGGAACTACGCCAACTTTTTCGATGCCAGTACGCTAGCAGTCAGAAGCTGGAGAAACATCCGGACGAGCTCTATGCCATCATCCAGAAGTCGAGAGAAACCTTGCGCTCGTACATAGATCGCTTCAACAAGGAATTGGTCAAAATTTACTTATGTTATACTTGTATTCTTCAAAATTCACGATTCACACTTCATCATTAATAATAAAATTACATTATTTCTTTGTTTTTCAGCTATCTTTCTCTTATCTTTCATAAGTTCCAAGGGTCCCTATCTCATCACAAATCGAACCTCAACAATATACAAGATGGATTTATATATGATAAATACTATTATATATATAATAATAATAATAATGGATAGATTTTAATATATATTTAATTTTATTTTAATTTTTAATAATGTAATAATTAATTATGCAGGATAATTAAAAATATAAATTAAATTAAGGTTTTAAAGTACGTTTATATATAATAAAAATAATATATATATAAAGTAAGTGAGTTGCTTAGTAATTTAGTGGTTATGCGAGTCGATTGGTAACAAAAGTTTCGTGTTCGAATCCTGCCTAGATGAAACTTATATACAGTGCTAAGATAGGAATGTTTTAAAGCCGTCACTAAAATTTGCAACAAAAATATTTATTATTAATTATGGATAAATTTTGTAGTGAATCTTCCCGAAAAATTATTCACGACTAATTTTTTGTGATTTAGCCAACGAATTTACCGTTAGTTGTTTCCTTTTTTTGTCTTTTGGTAATGTTAGCATAAAGGAACCGATCTTACCTATTTATTATTAAAGTTCGGATCCTGGCTGGAAAGGAGTATAAGATGTATTCCCATTGTATTAAGAATTGTTAGAGTTTTTGTTAGAAAAATTCTTCCTTTACTTTTTGTGTTTTGGTGGGTCAAAGGTTGTAAAAGCCATCTTAGTCAAATTTCAGTTTCTAGAGTTCTAAAATTGTAATCCTTGTATAGGATCAATTGAGTTGTAATAGAACTTAGTGGCTGAAGACCAAGCATAGGAAATGCTCTAGAACTGAAGAAGTGTACGCACTTGATGCTTGGTTTTCACCAAGTATGGCATTGACCTAGACTGAGTTTGGGTACTCAATATAGGGTTTTCCATACTGACTATGAGAATTCAGTATAAGGGCTTTCCATACTCACTAAGAGAAGTCAGTATGAGTGTTAGCCATACTGACTATGAGAACTCAGTATGAGGGCTGGCTATACTGACTTTGGGAAGTCAGTATAAGAGCATCTACCTTGAAAGCACGAGCTAATCAAAGACATCGAAGCTCAGTTAGACTTCGGCATATTCATGCCTAAGTAAAAGTCAGTACGGGGATAAGCAAACTTGGATTCCTTAGACTGAAACTTAGTCTGATGCAGAGTTGGTGAAAAGTACACTGATACAGCAGAGCAGACCTATAGTATGGGCTATGATTGGACGACATCTTCCATGAGTCTAACGACTGGATTTATGTGTCTACTAGGCAGAAATTCAAAATTCTCGAAGGATTCCTCTATAAATAGGTCTGCCCCTCAACCTTAAACATTTACAAATCCTACATAACAAAGAGCATATATCTTAGCCATCTCTCTGCTAAAACTCTATCAGTTTTCGTGTTCCCTTACACGAGGCTAAAGCTTTTTAGCTAAAGCTATCATTTGGTGAAAAATTTCCAAGATATATTCATAGCAGTCTCCTACTCTGGGATTTTGATTCTCACGGGCTTTTGCCAACCACTTGAGTTCTGGGAAGAACAATAAACATCCAACCACCAGGAAGAAGGCTGCGGGGTGCCATCCTCACTTCAACCCTGAAGACTAAGCGTACAAGGAGTTACAAGGTGAGTGATCACAACAGGCCGAAGGACGGAGTGCCAACGGGTTGTGTATAGATCGTAAGTAGGCTTGTATTTTACTTAGTGATTTATCCAGACCAAGGGTCTGAAGAGTATATGTAGGATTTTTAGACCCGAACAACTATAAAATATCATGTGTTCTTAACTACTTTCATTTAAGTTTCTGTCATTATTTAGTTTCGCAAACTGACTTTCAAACCTTCAATACTTGTCCAAGTATTGAAGTGTATATTATGTGAAACTTACTTAATAACGACAGACCTATGCTTAACAACTTTCAAGTACCCTAAACTAAATTACTGTCAGTTTAGGAGAACAAGTGCAACTTTCTATTACTTCCGCTGCATATTACGTACTCTGATTTCGGGACCAACAAGTGGTATCATGCGCCAAGGTTCTTACAGACCAAGGTTGTGTTGAGTCGCTTAGGACCAGATCTCTTTGTTCCTTGCACTTTTTTCTATGTGTATTCAAGCTTAAGTACGCAGAGATGGCACACATAACGAAGCTTCCAAAGTATACATCAAAAAATTTTGATATACGAAAGAAGCGCTCGCTGATAATGCTGAAAAACGTCCATCCAGAGATGGTTGAGGTTCTAATCCCCAACTACTAAAGATCACCAAAGTAAACACTCAGCTCGGAGGAGGAGGCTTGGAGATAGTAGAAAAACCATTAGCCGAATAGATGAATGAGGACAAAATTCATTTTCAGCTGGATTCAGTGGCCATGGAGCTCATTCTTCAATCCCTACCAGAGTCGCTGGTTGTCAAAGCTCTTGCCTACGACAAGCCAAGAAGATGTGGGCATTCCTTGGCACTCTTTGCCAAGAGACTGATCAGATGAAGCGAAGCAAGCTTCAAAACTGTGTAGATAAGTATGAGTAATACCAAATGCTTCCTGGTGAAAATGTAAAATCAATGGAAGCTAGATTTAATGTCATTATTTGTGAGCTAAAGAACTTGGGGAGAATTTATGAGATTGCAGATATGAACGCAAAGATTCTCTCCAAGATGCCCAAGGAGAACTGGTTTGTCAAAGTCACCAGCTAGAAGGAGAAGGATCTCTCCAAGATGACGACCAATGATGCGTTCGCCCAGCTGCAAGCTCACGGTAGGATATACTAATGGTGAACAGGAATGAAGTTGTTCGGAATGTCAACA